>OVAN01004422.1:0-25918 GCA_900406275.1 Anastatica hierochuntica
CCAAGCCCACGAAGATCTATATAAAGGACGCAAGGATGATGGTTAAAAAAACAACTTTTGATCACAAAAACTTTTGATAAAAAAACTTGAGATCACACAACTTTTCGTCACCGCAAAACACTTAGAAAAACTAGGGTTCTTACTTTGTTTTCGTTAGCGAGCTGCGTCTCAACTATGTTACGAGTCTACGTTGTAGTTCTAGGTAATCGTCGCCAACAGTTCTTGCGGCCACGGCTTAACACCGGTTGCGCACGCTCCGATCACGAATTCGAAAAAGATCCCTTAACTTTCTTTGTTATATGTGCCTGTCGAATCGTTCTTCGCTTACGTTTTTCGTTTTACTTTTAATTCGCTCTCGTATTCATTCTGTATTCATTCACGTTTATCTATTCTTATGAATCTTATTACTTTACCACCGTTAAATGCATGTCACTTCGCAATCTGTTTCGTATCAATTCGCTTTCGCTGTCAACTTGTTTCGTTTCGTAATCTGTTTATCTCTTAGTTTCGTATTTCTTATTTATTAACCTTTTTACTCACTGCTTGATCTGTCAATCTTTGGCTACAGAGAGTCCGTGAACCACATAACATTGACAGTGAGAATTTCGGTTCCCACAAAGTGCTATGTGGAAGCCGGCGAGAACAAAGAAAAGCTCAAGCGTGAGATCGACGAACTCAAGGCAAAAGTCGTTTTCCTTCACTTATCATCTTCTTCTACTTCTTCTCCTCTAGATCATGCTAGCTCAAGGTCATTCACTGATATTGTTCTCATCGCCTCCGAGGATGCTTCGGCCGCTCCTCCTATTCTTGGTCACAAAGTCGTTCTGGTTTGTTCCCTATTTTCTTGCTTCCTTTTAGGTTTCAATAATTGAATGTGAAGCCCTAAATCCACTCACTCTATAATATTAAAATTTCTTTGTATCAAGAAAAAAATGATGTTTTTGGATTTCTTAGGCAAATGTTAGTGAAGAAGAATCAAAGTCTTGCTTGAGCTACTTCCTCCCAATAATGACAGTTCCTTCACGGCTATGCTTGAGCTTCCGACTACCTAAGTTGTTGAGCTTATTCATATCACTGCTTCATCGTTTACTCAAGTTGTCATCACCTGAATAGGTGTGGGTCTCACTCCTCCGCCTCACCATTTTGGGACCGTGACTTTTCCGTCTAACTTTGATCTGTCAACAGGAAAGAACTCGAGAAGAAGGTGAGACAAAAATGGTGTTTGACATTCGATTCTTAGGTTTATCAGATTACTTATCAAACTCAATGATGAATCCATATTAAAAGCTCGACGAAGAAAAATAACAAAAGCTCAAAAGAGACCGAGAAGCTGCCATATGTCCACATAGCTTAGCATAAGAATAACTTTGCATCTCACAGATTTCACATAGTCTTATTTTTGGTCTTATTTAGTTGATTAATTGCTAATTCATCACTAATCTTGGATTATATGCAAGAAGAGAGAAGATAAACGCAGAACGAAGTTGTTACAAGACATGGTCCCAGGCTGTGATAAGGTTTGTCTCTCTGACATCAACGTGTAATCAACATGCTAACTAATCATTTGGTCTTCATTTGTGCTTAACGACATGATATTTTTTAATTTGATTCACTCAAAAAGTACAAATATACATAATGCTGATCGTTATAGTTTTTTACGAATAAGAGGACTTCGCTTAATTCCTTTTATATGAAGAAAAATTTCTGTTTAGGTAGTTGCAGGATACCAATGCTTTAGAAACTGGAATATTTCATTATTCATTTGAAATTTGAGGAATTTAATAAGTCAAGTCCCTATTTCCATCTTTATATGTTTCAAGTTTAGTTATAAATCGATAGCATCATGGACGAAAACTTCTTCACTAACATGCAACACATATTTAACTTTAGGTGTTTCTCTTATACTTCTCCATTATTCATCTACAACATCCCTCTAATAGGATGAAGTATCAGAATTGACAGCTGATCTCAAAATAGTACGCCGGTACTCATCCCTCAACTTGAATTTCTCAGGTTTTTAACTATAAAATTATTTAGATATCTTCCATCAATGGCTAAATTACTGTCTCGTTTATGTGTTCACGCTCATTATATCTCTTCTTGAAGAACGTCATATGATTATATAAAACCTTTATGTTGATTGTTTTGGTTGTCAGAACATATGCTATTTATGCTAGTTTAAAAATCTCTTGATGAACAGAACTTGAATTACGTCATTGAGGTAAATGCCCTTTTAGCCTATGGTATTGGTTTATTATATATTGCATATACTCATACATCCGTTTTTTGGCTTGATTCAATGCAATTAAAGCAAAAAAAGTAGACGGAATGTTGATATCAGTACTCTCTTGGTAAAATATTTGATGCTGGGTTAATTTTCGCTCTCTTAAATTCACTTCACCAGTTCACATTTCAGAACATAACTGCTTCTGAAATTAATATTGAATTCTAAAATTATTTTCCCATATAAACTCTAAGTGTCATGTTAATATTTTTGTTGCATAATATATTTTGACATGTTTTAGTGTCTACTACGTGAAAAACATATATCCAAAGCAAATTTACTATGCAACAAAATTATTAACATGTAAAGTCCAAACAAAGTGGAGGTAGAAGAATGTGCGATGGATAAATCACTTGACGTGTTTTAAACTTTGATGTTGTCCGCTTCCTTACGCTAATTAAGAAATCGCTTAGTTTCATTCATTTTGCCTCTTTTGAAAAAAACTTCAAAGCCAGTGCGTAGCCGAAAGTAAAAGGTGCGTATAAACACTAAAAGAATTATATACTTTCCGATGACAACAACAATTTTGTGTTTACATGAGTCACAACTAAAATGTGGTGAATTCTTCTCATATAAAAGTAAACAGCCTGCATTTAGAAACTAAGAATGTGTCAGGTAAAAGAAAAACATTTGGTCATTACACTCGTAATTCAATATTTCGAAGTGAGAAAAATTTTACATTTTTATTTGGAAGACATACTTATGTATTACCACAACCAGCATCACGGAAAGAGTATCGTCTCTTCATCAACAAGGCCCATTCCTTCCGAAAGGCATCCATTCCTCCGAGGAAATGGCACATGAGATTCTAGACTCTCCTCTCAACCGATGCAGAGCCACAACTAAAATGGACTACAAATTTCACGATAGATTCATTGAAGCAGTAACCTACTAGATAAAGGAGATAGTAAGTTATATTTTAGGAAAGGAACTAGCAATCACGCTTTTAGACATAATGCATTAATATGTTTAGCTTTGTTTCTGCAGAGGCTACTCCCAAGACAATAATGAAAGTCATGGGTATTTCAAAATCGAGCTCAAAGAAAGTACATGCAAGCGATTCCTGGAAAAAGCACAAGAAACTCTTGAAAGACATACCTTAGGTCCAACTGCAATTGAATCAAGAATTAGTATCTACAGTGTCAGGCGAATATCCGGACTTTAGCTTCGTAGAGCCGAAAGAACTGCAGAATCTATGCCAAAGCAAATGCAATCAACTATCCACTTAACTCCTCTCTAGAAAATTGCATAACCTTAAGTGAAGGAACCCACAAAGCTCCTAAGATGCTTGATAACAGGTTAGGATTGAGAATATATATATTGGTGACTCAACCTCAGAGCAGAAAGAGATACATAAGAGCCATTCTTCCACTAAATGGAGCTCATATGAGCATAAGATTTTTGGTTAATTGGAGTTGTTTGAGAGCCTTTTTCCAAAGATTTAGCCAACCTGTATATATCTTATCTTATCAAGTTGTATACAATGCGAGATTTAGATTGATTTATGAACATGTTTTTGGCCCACTGAGAAGATTATTTCATATCTCATAGATACTGGGTCCAAAGCAAGATGTTTTGTTGGGTTTTGTTTCTATATTTTTATTTTGGTTCTTTACTATTTAAACCTATGGGGAGAAATATTAATATTGCTCTTAAAAATGACGTGAAGACAAAAATAGTGTTTTATAATGCTTTAGTAAGAATGCATGTTTTGTAGGGTGTGCAGTCAATGTTCAATATCGAGAAATGAAGAGGAGAAACATGATTGATGAACCGAGGATTTGATCTTGACCAAATTCTTTGATTGTAAGAAGGATGACGAGGTTCACTCAATACTTGGTGAATTTTCCTTTTATGTTTTCCTTGGTTTTTACAAAGAAGAGTTCGGTGACTTTCTTATTGCTTATTGCTTGAGGTCGGATTCCTCGTAATTAAGGTAATTAAGGATTTAAGAAGCACAGTTGATGCTCGGCATTGGATCGAGACTTCAAAAAGGTGTTTATTGATTTTACTATTACAAATGTGTTTATCTCTCTAGAATGTTCTTAGTGAGGACTTCTCTCTCTAATTTTCTGAACCTCCTACCTAATGAACCTTAACTGATATTTATAGTGGTTCTAAAATCAACAGTAATAAGACATAATTATGACTTTTGTCGAGGTGAATCCATGAGTCAAGCTGAGCTTTTATCTCATTTGTGCCTTGCATGTAGAAGTAGAAAGTATTGCCAAGGCTATTGCGTGTATCTTTCTAGCAGTGGAGATTGCCGAGGAAGTGATGTGCATTTAATGTTGAGATGCTTCCTCAGTGGATCTCATTAAATGTTGTCTGCCATTTCTAGCTTCTTCATGGGCCGAGGTGTTGACCCAAAGGTTTGACACTTAGTCAATTTTAGATAAACTTTTTAATGAGGTTTCTTCTTTTTGGTCGGGCCCATTAAGACTTTTGATGGGCTGACACCAATTGTGTCGAGCCCAGTTTCATCAGTTGTCTCCTCCCCCCCCCCTCGCGAGACCAGGACATGTGTCTCCAAGTGACTGGTTCTAAAGTGTTGGGAAAGTCGCGATGGGCCCACACGCCAAGCTTAAGTCGAGTGAGTGTTGATTTCGAGGTGATTTGTAAGTCATCATTGTACTTTAGACTTTTTGCCTCCTCCTCGTCTTCTATACATACTCCCCCCATTCTCTTATTTCCTCACTTCTTATCCAATTGCAAATGGTAGACTCTCTCTCTCTCTCTCTTCTTTCTCTCTCTAATTTTTTTTCTTTTTTCTGTTAACCGTACCCAGTTTCCGGCGATGTCGGTCGTTTCTGTTTCTTCCCCTTCCTCCTCTTCTGAATCTTTGGATGCCGAGGTCTTAGAAGAAAGAATTTCTACAAATAAAAAGAGTTCAAGTTCTTACTCTGACACTAACCAATTTTCGGAAAGATGGAAGTTGATTCAAGCTAACTTGGAAAGAAGGATGGATGGCACCGTTGGAGCAATTCCCGAGGACAAAATGGCAGATGTCGAGTCTGCTACTCGAGAAGAACATCTTCAAAAACCTCTTGGTTCAGATCACAATGTCGAGGTTTCAACTCCTTCTTACGATGGTCTAGAAAATTGGGTTGATATTTGGCAACCACCCAAGATGGAAAAAGTTGCCGACCTTGAAGAAGGAAAAGCCGAGAAGAAAACTCGTCCTCCAAGGTTGAACGGGAAAACCTTGTCCTCAGCCTGAGAGCTTTAACATTACTTTTCCTTGGAACCATTCAACTCATGGCCTCGAAATCAGAGTTCCCGAGGAGCATGAGCGGTCGTGGACCTATCCTAGAGGGTGGACTTGCCTCTACGAATCTTACTTTAAATTATGTGGGCTTCGGTTCCCTCTTTCTCAACTCTTTATCGACTTCTGTCGGGTTAGAAATATTGCTCAAAGTCAGCTTACCACCTCGGTTGCAAAACATGATCAATATCTTTATTATGGGTAGCGAAATTTGTATTGACGTAACTCGGAAGCTTTTCGATGAGTTTGTCCGCATTGGAAGAAACTCAACTTTGGTCGGGACCCTCTATGCCAACTTCAAAAGGAAGATAATCATTGGGGAAACTTCGAAAGCCCAAAACAGGCACACACATTACTTATTTGTGAAAGTGAATGAGGCATCGGTTTTCGACTACACCAGAAACTTCCAACTACCCTGGAATCCAACACCTGGTAGCGGTTTGAACCAACTTCCTTTAGTGAAAATAAGATGTTCTTCTAACTTTGGTTGCTTTTTTGCAGTCAATATCTTCCCCCTTCGAGGTTTTACTCCCGAGTTTATCGAGAACAGTGAACGTATTCAACAGCTTGATATTCAAAATTGGCATGAAATACATGTCAAAAGACTTGAAAGAAGCCTCAATCGTATTTCTGATTGTAAGAAACTCATCTTATCTAATCAACATCTTAGCGAAAATTTTCCATTTTTGCCTTGTCGACATATTGATTTGTTAACAATTTTTCTCAGCCTCTCCCACCAAACAAAGAGATAGAATTAGAAAAGTTTCAACCATGCTTCCCAAGATTCAAAGAAGACCAAGGAAGAACGAGGATGTCGAGAAGGCTGCTTGTGAATCTTCTAGACAACCTACGCCAACCAAGCAAGCTCCTCCCAGCAAAGCCACTTCTAAACATTTAACAAAGAATACCTCCAAGCCTTCAGCTAAGGCTAAAATAATTGCCAATAATCCTATGGCAATTGTTACTGCTGAGAACCGCACCGAGAAGGTTAATGTTAAGCTTGCAAGCCATGACTGGCCCGAGGAGCAGTTGGCATTGATGGAAAATTGACCAGACTCCCCAAGAAAATAATATCGAGCTTTCTGGAGAAAATATCATAGTGGTTGAACGCCATGAAAAGAGGCATGCTCCTGATTCTGCCGAGGCAGCCAAACAGAAAGACAGGAAGAAGAAAAAGGTTTAACATTTTGACTCTTCCAAAACCAAAATCGAGGTCCTAGCTGCTCAAGACCTTCAAATGCGGCCTCACATTCTCTACACGGTCCCTTGACTACTGGGAAGACCAAAATCAAGCTTAAGGGAGCTAAGCTTGCTGTAGAGGATGCTGCTGAATGCACCTCTCTTTTTAGACAAATCAACACCCTTGAAGCCCCGGTAACTCCTACCGAGAAGCTTCATTTCTCTGACCTTTTCAAGAAGATGTCAAAATCTTTTACTGATGAAGATTTTGTTGATGAAGCTAATATTAAAAACGTTTGAGATTCATGGCATTCCAGGAATGAAGGACCTTGTCCCCATTCATTTGAAGTAGCTCATAAACACCAGGGTTGACAAGTTTGGAGACGATGTACAGTCCTTCCCACTTAGCTCCCAGTTTGGTGATTGGACGCTCTGTGGTATTCTCAAATCTCTTCTCAGAACCAAATCCTCTTCTATGAAACGCCGACCTTTGATCTTGGAATTGTAGTATTTAGCGGCTCGGTGTTCTGAACATGAAGTAGCGCCTGATCTCGGACTTCTTCAGCTCGGTCAAGATGATCTTGCATCATCTGATCATTCAAATTGTTGTTAAGTGCAAGCACAAACTAACGAAGGCTCGGGATAGATACCTCAGTCGAGGTCATTGCTTCCATACCGTGAGCCAAAAAAAATGGATTTTTACTAGTTGAATTTTGTGAGGTTGTCCTATGAGACCAAAGTACGCCATCCAATTCATCTACCCTCAAACCTTATTTTGCTTCTAACTGATTCTTAAGACCGTCCAGAATGACATGATTTGTGGGTTCTGCCTGCCCATTTCCCTGTGGGTACCTCGGAGGTGATTTATTGAGTATGATCTTCTACCGAGCACAAAAATTTTCAAACTTGAGATCCATTGATATCCATTTTCAATCACACTTTCATAAGGCAATCCATGTCGGCAAATATTATTCTTCCAAACAAACTTTTGAACATCAGCTGCTATCACCCTTTTGAATACTTTTGCTTCCACCCACTTGCTGAAATAATCTGTTAAGACTAAGATATACCCTTTTTGCCGAGACATAGGGAGGGGACCGATAATACTCAAAGCCCATCTCATGAATTGATATGGAGTTGCATAAACGGATTGATATTCGGTTGGTGAATTGATCATTAACTCATTTCTTTGGCACTTTTCACACTTAGCAACATGCTTTTCGCAATCCGCAACCATCGTAAGCCAATAAAACCCTTGGCTTCTGACTTTATGAACCAGAGCTCGGCCACTAGAATGATTCCCAGCTGCTCCTTCATGGATTTCCGTCATTACACGCCACGCTTCTTCCTTCCCAATACAGGTAAGAAGTGTCCCAAAAGCACTTTTTCGGAACAGATGACTGTCTTCATACATTATTGTGCACTCCGAAATTTCAAAGGCCGAGCTTCCCATCGGCATGTCGGCAGATCCTCGTCTTCTAAGTAATTAATGATTTCATCCCTCCCATCTATCTTTGTGGTTTCTTGAGTGGCTGATTATGTTTTTTCTGAATCCAGAACAACGTCCTCGGCTATTGAATCGACAAATATACAACTTTCTTTCGGTAACACAACTGGTCAATAATTCAACAGTTATAGTTCGCCGAACTGTCGGATATAAAGTTGATGCTAGAGCAGAAAGAGCATTGGCAGATGAATTTCCTGACCGATGTATCTTGGTAAGAGAAAATGATTTGAACTCCTTGGCTAGGTCTTGGACTAGCTTGAGATACGCATCCATTCTCTCATTTCGGGCTTCATAGTCCTTGTTAAATTGGTTGGCCACTAACTGCGAATCACAATATGCATGAATCTGCTTTGCTCCAATCGCCTTTGCTAACCTTAACCTCGCTAACAGAGCTTCATACTCGGCCTCATTGTTTGATGCCTGGAAGGCGAGTCGAAATGATTTTTCAAGAAGCTCTTTATCTCGAGTTATAAGTCATATTCCAATCCCATATCCATGCCTTTATGCTGACCCATCAACATACAGTGCCCACTGATCATTGTCAGGATCGTCATTTGTGAGCTCGGCTGGCAATTCTATGAGAAACTCAGCTAGAATTTGTGACTTAGCACTTGTACGACAGCGAAACTCAATATCATACTCACTTAATTCAACCACCCACTTTGCAAGTCGCCCAGACAAACTCGAGCTACACAGAATTGTTTTCAAAGGTTGATTCGTGAAGACAACAATAACATGTGACTAGAAATAGGGGCGTAACTTTCTTGCCGCGATGACTAATGCCAAAGCTAGGTTTTCAAAGATTGAGTACCGATTTTCTGCTCCGTTCAGAGATTTACTTGTGTAAAAGATTGGTTTTTGCTCACCCTGGTTTTTTCAAATCAATACACTGCTTACGGCATGAGCTAATACAACAACATACAAATAGAGAATTTCACCCTCCTCGGGTTTGGACAGCACTGGAGGAGTCGACAAATACTGCTTCAACTGCCGAAAAACTTCTTCACATTTCTTATCCCACTCAAACCCTTTGTTACTTCTAAAGCAGCTGGTAAAAAGGCAAACACATATCCATAGATCTGGAGATGAACCGATTTAGAACTGCAATTCGGCCTGTCAGACGTTGAATCTTTATGGTATTTCAAGGAGATGACAATGTTTCAATTTCCGAGATCTATTTCAGATTTGTTTTAATCCCTCTTTTTGTTACCGAGTACCCAAGAAAATTTCTAGATACTACCCCAAAAGTACACTTTGTCGGATTTAGCTTCATATTATATTTGTCAAGAATTTGAAAGCACGCCCGGAGATGCTTGACATGGTCTTGAGCCTTAAGCGATTTTACCAACATATCATCAATATAAGCCTCCATCTTTTCTCCTAACTGGTTGGCAAACATCTTATTAACGAGGCACTAATAAGTTGCCCCAGCATTCTTTAGACCAAATGGCCTGATCCAATTACAGTATGTTCCTCGGTCGGTTATGAATGTTGTTTTCTCTTGGTCATTCGGATGCATCATAATCTAATTATAGCCCAAAAAGGCATCCATAAAAGACAGGAGTTCATTCCCGCTAGTTGCTTCAACAAGTCAGTCAATATTTGGCAGAGGGAAACTATCCTTGGGGCACGCTTTGTTAAGATCAGTGACGTCAACACAAACTGTCCACTTTCCATTCTTTTTCTTTACCACAAGTGGATTTGCCAACCAATCTGGATACTTTACCTCAACAAGTGCTTTTGCCTTAACGAGATGCTCAACCTCGTCATTCACGGCATGCACTCTTTTTGGACCGAGCTTTCTACTCTTCTGCTTGATGGATGTGAAGGTCGGATCCACATTCAACTCATGACAAGTGACCTTTGGATCAATCCCCGACATGTATGAGATAGACCAAGTGAAGGTGTTTGACTTTCTCTTTAGAAAATTTATAATTTCCCCTTTGAGATGATCCGGATGCTCGGCTCCGGTACCGACGCATCTTGTTAGATTTATAGGATCAATGCTTGTCATAATGAGCATCTCCTTAGGCACCATATCTGTGTTTCTGGTGTTTCTTCTATCGCTGGTTGGGTCATTAAGTAAGCCCAGGCAGTTTTCCTGAGTCTGTGCTCGGCAATGAAACACGTTCAGGATTCCGTTGGGTCCCCTCTAACTGTGTACACTACATACTTCGTTGGGAATTTCAGGCATGAATGGTATGTCGATGGAATTACCCTCATTGAGTGAAGCCATGAAGTATCGAGGATAACATTGTACATCGCCGGTCTGTCTATGAAGAGGAAATTAGTGATCTTTGTTACCTTATCGACATAAATTGTAAGCTTGATTGACCCAATTGTATACTCTGATTCTCCATTGAATCTTGTTAATGGCTTCAAACTTGGCTTGATTTTATAACCTGTTAATTCCATCTTTCTCAGGGTCTCCTTGAAGATAATATTCATTGTACTCCTAGTATCTACGAGGATCCGTGTTATCTCACAGTCTACAACCATCAACTCAATAACCATTGGGTCATTATGTGGCATATCCACCCCATGCGCATCTGCTTCTGAAAACGTTATCAGCATATCTTCAATTTTCAGACTGTCCTCGACATATTTCTTCCACTTATTTGCACTGACAGCTCGATGTTCCCCTTCTTTGATAGACCAAACTGAATATGAACAATTCTTTAAACCTCCCATTATCATGTTGATTCATCTTCTTGGTGCAGGGGTATCTCATCATCATCATATTCTCGGTCCCTTTTCTTTTCTATTGCCACTAATGTATGGTTCTGTTATACCCTCGGATTCTGCTATTGACGATTTTTGTTGTAATTTTGTACAATAATCTCATTATCTCGCTATTTTTCCTCGACATTACTTTTCCTCGTATGTACCTCGATCTCTCCCCTCTGAAATTTCTTTATCAAAAGCTCAAACAGATGTTGACATTCCTCAGTAGCATGTTCATGTCAGTTATGGTACCGCCAAAATTTCTCAGACTCCCTCTCTTGTCCGCGTACAATTTTGTTCCACGGCAGCTCTTTTGATTTCTGTTAAGCCACATAGTAATTAGATGCTTTCTTCCCAACATCTCCTCGGGCTTTCTTCTCTACATACTCCTTGTCATAATATTGTCGAGGCTGAAAATATTCCTTTTTATCCTTGTCCTTGGAAACATGCTGCTTGGCCGGTGAATGCTTTTTGCTCATAGCCATCTTTTCTTCCTAAACTTCAATGAACAAAGAGGCTCGGTGAAGAGCGTCTTCTAAAGTTTGGGTTTGTTGATTTTCAAATCATCCCTGAAGCAAGATTCATACCAGAGAGCATTTCTGAGAGCCGGGAGAGACACCTTATCTGAGACTGCAATTCTTAATGCTACTTTCTTGAAACGCTCTATAAATTTTCTTAGAGGCTCTTTTTGCTCTTGAGAAAATGTCCAAAGGTCGACCTCAGAAGCACGCAGCTTTATGAACATCAAGAAGTGTTTAAGGAAAGTGCTTGATAGTTGTTGGGAACTATCGATTGAATTTGGCTTCAGACCTGAGAATCATTGTAATGCTTCTCCCTCCAAATTTTCAATAAACAATTGGTAGTGCCCGACATCATACTCTTCCGGTGACAACCTTGCCCTTCTCATTGCAATGCCAAAAACAGTCAGGTACTGGCTTGGGTCAGATATTCCCCAAAACTTAGGAAGTGCCATCTTGCCGAGATGACGAAGTGGGAATCTCCTGACCTTAGCGGTGAACGGGTCACTTTGGGTTTCTTTGAGAACTCGATCTATTTCTGGAGCTGCACTAATTGCCTTGTGCATCTTTAAGTCCATCTCCTGCAACCTTATCTTTACCAACTCTATTCCTCGGTCCCTGTCATCTTTGACATCCTACTGTTGTGGTAGCACGACTGCAGGAAGCTCGGCATTTGCTCCTGGTGATGGCGGGTGTGCCACGATTCAGAGCCGGACCCTGCGAGGTAGATGGGGTTCCAAACAAATTGCTTTGAAGTTCATTTATGAACTGATCAGCTTGTCGAGGTGACTCTTCTTAAAGTTGGGGTGTAACTTCAACACTTCTAACTGGAGCGAACAAGGCCTCAAACCGAGCATTTGTTTGTTCTGCGAGATGCTCAATTTGACCCATCATGGACTGAAGAGTTACTTCCAAACTTGGCATGTTAAAGGTCGGCAAGGCTCCTACTTAAGGGCCCACTGGCATACTTGCTTCAGCTTGTGAACTTCCAACATTGATTGTCGGGGTTAGCACACTAACAGAAGGAATGGACCCAACAATTGCTTCAACCGACCTCCTCTCTCCACTTCCCGATGCTTCCATATCACTTGCCACATTCATCGAAAAAATCCATCTCGTCACCTTCAAACACTTGAAGTTACCCTATGTGTATTAGGATAATCATGCGACTCCACACAGACGGCGCCAACAGATGAACCGAGGATTCGATCTTGACCAAATCCTTTGACTTTAAGAAGGATGTCAAGGTTTACTCAACACTTAGTGAATTTTCCTTTTATGTTTGCCTTAGTTTTTACAAATAAGAGCTCGATGACTTTCTTACTGGTCGAGGTCGGATTCCTCGTAATTAAGGTAATTTAGGATTTAAAAAGCACAATTGATGTTCAACACTAAACCGAGGCTTCAAAAAGATGTTTATTGATTTGACTATAACAAATGTGTGTATATCTCTACAATGTTCTTAGTGAGGAATTCTCTCTCTAATTTTATGAGCCTCTTACCTAATGAACCTTAGCTGCTATTTATAGTGGTCTAAAATCTAAAGTAATCATACATAATTAGGACTTTTCCAAGTGAAATCCAAGTGTCAAGCAGAGCTTTTATCTCATTTGTTCCTTGCATGTAGAGGTAGAAAGTGTTGTCGAGACCATTGTATTTATTACGCGTATCTTTCTAGCAGTGGAGATTGTCGAGGAAGTGATGTGCATTTAATGATGAGATGCTTCCTCGGTGGATCTCATTAAATGTTGTCTGCCACTTCTAGCTTCTTCCTGGATCGAGGTGTTGACCTAAATTTTTTACATTTAGTCAATTTTAGATAAGCTTTTTAATGGGCTTTCTTCTTTTTGGTCAGGCCCATTAAAACTTTTGCTGGACTGGTACCAATTGTACTGAGCCCAGGTTCATCAATGATATGGATAATATTCTTCAATGTATTCAACAGGGTGATCCAAATTTATGAGCAAGATAAACAAATTAAGTGTATGTGACAGTGATACTAAAAGGAAAAAGGACATGAAATCATCTTTTTCGTTCGATAAATTGACGTTTAGTTAAGCCTAGAAAGATAATGTATATGTATTGCAATATTGGAAACTTAAATTCTATTTTTATGAAACCACGACATGCATTGAACACTTTTGTTTTTTTGATAATTATGTGAATATCATTAAGAAATGAAAGGTTTATGATTTACAAAAATTCTACCTCTACAATGAGACCTTGCCAAAACTGAATAAAAAACAAGGAAACATATGATTTTAACAATGCTACCACATGTGTTATGCAATCAGATCAACCAGAATTCCATCAGAGCACTAAAACGACGTCTTTTTCGTTTAGCCGTTATAGTGTTTCTAACTTCACGGTTGATCTCTTTGAAGACAGATGAGAAAGGAGTTGCCACTTGGTTGTGTAGGCGTGAATTCCTCTATTTCCACAGATAATAAATAGTAGATTGAGCGATAAGCTTACAAAGATATGAAGGAACAGAGTTTGAAGTACCTCTGGTCCACGCAATGAGTGAGGTCCAAGTCATGAAAAGGAATGGTCTGAACACTTTTGTAGAATGGAGACCGACATTAAGCTCTAAAACAAAAGCAAAATAGTTATAAAAATCATACATCTAAATATCAAGATTAGATTGCAGCATTGTGTACCTCAAGAAAACTCAAGGTTCTACAAATTAAGTTCACAAGTTCGGGTTGTGATTCAAAGAATGGTTAGAAAACATATTCTTGCAATAAATTTAAAGTTACAATTGTTAAAGTTGTGATTCAAATGCCACAAATAGTTCCGTTTAATTAATATGATTTCGTTTTGAAAATAAAAGCTAAAAACAGTTTCGCTTAAAATAAGATATATAGTATAATTAGATATGAAACTCAATTAAATCAAAAAAGATGAAAAATGTTATCGATTCATATCTTATATATTAATTGAGGAGACGGAGAGAGAAAATGAGAAGGAAAAATCTTACGTGTCAATCAAAGAGGGTTTTGAGTGAAAAGTAACCAATCATCACTTTTTTTATTAAATAAAATTCTAAATTAAACAAATGAAAAGATATTACCAATTAATTTATTTCTAAGCCAATAATCAATTAATTTTCAAATCAAATATTTACAAACTACTTTCTTATATTGTTAATATATATTGATTATACATTGTTGCGAAAAATTCGAAATATTTATAATTGCAAAAAAGAAATTTCTAATAATTTTCAAAACAAAGATTTCACAATCAACCAAAAATTAAATTGTTATTCTTTTAATTTTAATTTCGTAAGTCTAATATACATAAAACTTTAAATATCTTTAATTGGTTTATTATTTTGTCTCACATCGGTAGCGAGAGTTTTGAAAAATAATAATACAATATAAAATAGACCTCACGTGTTCATTTAAGAAATTTATTTCGGATATATTTGGTTTTAAAAAATTGAACCGAATAGTATATATTTATTTTTGGTTTAAAAATGGGATAAATTGAGTTAAAATATAATAGTTTTTAATGTGATGTGTTATTTTGTCCCATATTGGTTGAGAGGGTTTCGAATAGCAATAAATATATAGTATAAAATAGACATCATATAGTCACTTAGAACGCACTTTTAATCATATTTCAGATTCATTCGGTTTTAAAAAATCGAATCGCACAATATTTATTTTTTGCTAAAAAATAGCTTGAACTGAGTTAAAATGTAAGAATGTTTGTATTGTTTACTTTGATTTTTTGTGTGATTTGAGTTAATACAAAACCAAACCGAACTATCTGTTGTTTCGATTTTCATTTAAATTTTTAGAACTGATCCGAATTCGAAATAACTCGAATCGACATGTGACCGATACTTACACGGGTCCTACAAAAATTGAACTAATCCGATCAAAAATCTGAAGATTCAGCTCTACTTTGTATTACACATAATCGCACAAAAGACATTGATATTATATTAACATATGTTTTTTGTTAAAAAAATATTTCAAAATATTAGACATATGTTATATATAATTTACAATACTATTAAAAACACTATAGATATTATATTTACCAAAAAAACTATATAATCCCACGCTTGGCGAGGGTCAAAATCTAGTTAACTATTAAGCTAAAAATATCAAATAATCTTACTAAATTATGCAAAGCAATATCGACATAAAGATTTATAACCTTTTTTGGCAACCAAACATTAATTAGAAATTCACTCTGTATTAGCCGGTCCAATACGGAAGGGAAGATTTTACATAAACGAAATCATGAAAGAAAATGCGAGATCCTCGAGGCAGACAGTCCGCTTGTTGGTTTTTCGTACGCGGGATGAGAGTTAGGGAGAAATCTAGGTGTTGTCCCCCTAACATCTGAAATTCCTGAAGGAGTGTCTCGAAAGCAGGCCATTCCACCGGATTCTGGATTAGATTTATTAGCTCTGCACAATCGGTCGTAAAATGATGGTAGTTTAATCCTCTACTGCGGAGCTCAGCCATCGTCCAAAGCAAAGCTTCCAATTCTGAATGCAGGGAAGACAGACTCCATTGAAAACACTTCGCCCCAAGTAGTGAGACCTTCTCATCCATATCCAGATAAACCCATCCTAGTCCAGCTGTCGGGTCATTTGTTTCCAAGAGCCATCAAAACGACATACTAATCTATTAGCCTCCCTCAAATGATCAGTCAGTGGCTTATCAGGGGAAGGATATATTATTTGTGATTCCTTCCAAGCTAAGTAATCACTCTCCGCTAATCGTTGAAGCTCCCCATTTTTGAATTGAGTCCCTTGGAAGACATTTGATTCTTTGATTTCCATATGAACCATAATATCCATGAGAAAATATCTTATTTCTCTTTATCCTGTCTCCGTAGCGGATTCCTCCAAAATAAATAATCCATATTAGTATAGACCAAGCTTGTTGGAAAATTCATTGTACTATCTGATTCCCTACAAAAATCCCAAATTTGAGCCACCGATGGGCATCGAAAAACAAATGGTTAATTGTCTCTGCTGCAGTACCACATCGTTTACAGATCGTATCATAGTATATGCCCTTGTTAACTAATTTAGTAGTTACCGCCAAGCTCCCAGTAATTATTTGCCACGTAAAGTGTTGTATTTTCAGCGGACATTTTACTTTCCAGGTGTGTGCTTTCAAAGCCTCCAGACCTGGGCCTCAACCATTATTATTGACCCTAGAAATCTCCACTGAATTCAGGAATTTGTACCCTGATTTAACCGTGTAATGACCTGATTTTGTGTAATGTGATACCTGACCGTCATAAGTAGTTGTCCTACTCGGGTGGATACCCTGGATCAACTCTACATCTTTTGGGTTTAAAAATTCGTGCAAAACAGGGGTCTTAATTCCAGAGCCTATCCTTATTTTTATCCCTTGCCTGAGTAATCCTTTAGTGGAGTAAATGCTCTTCCATCCAAAAGAAGGAGAGTGCAGTTTTTTGGCATTCAATGGGTGAGCCTTACTAAAATATCTTTCACGTAGTACCCGAGCTACCAAAGAATCCGGAAACTGTACTAGTCACCATAATTGTTTTGCCAATAAGGCAGTATCGAAGTCCTCAAGAGATTTAAATCCTAAACCTCCTTCGTCCTTCAGAATACATAATTTGTCCCATGCAACCCAATGGACACCGCTACATCAATTGGAGCTCCACCAGAATTGGAATATCACGTTGGTTAACTTAGATATTAACACTTGGGGAAGCTTGAAGCATGACATAACGTAATTGGGTAGAGCAAGAGCCACTGCTTTAATCAGAATCTCCTTGCCCCCTTTCGAGAGGAGTTTGGACGACCATCCATTAACTCGATCACCTAACTGTTCTCTAACATAGTTAAAAATTTGGCTTTTTGGGCCTCCTAGGCTTTCCGGGATCCCAAGATATGTACCCATTCCTCCATCCTTCGCAATACCCAGCAAAGTCTTTAACATACCCTTAGTATGCTCCTGGACATTCTTGCCAAACATGACTGAAGATTTTTCAAAATTTATAACTTGTCCTGACGCGGCCCCATAATCCCTTAACACATCCAAGATCACTTGACATTGTGATGTCTCTGCTTTGCAAAAGAGCAGACTATCATCAGCGAAAAGTAAGTGAGAAATAGTTGGACTATGTCGTGTTATCTTAATCCCTGTCAAAGCTTGGTCCATCTCCTTACGTCAGATATTCGCTATAAGGACCTCCGTACAAATAATAAACAGGTACGGATAAAGCGGGTCTCCTTGTCTTATCCTCTCTGGGGAAAGATATTGCCTGGTTGTCGTCCATTAAAAAGGACTTTATAAGACACCGAACGGACACACCATATTAACCATGACAACCATTTTGGTCCAAATCCCAATCTAAGAAGGACCGCTTCCAGAAAATACCATTCTACGCGATCATATGCTTTACTCATATTCGTTTTAATAGCCATGAACTCATGCCTACATTTTTGATTTGTACGCAACCCATGAAACATCTCCTTGGCAATTAGTATATTATCCGTAATTAATCTCTCTGACACAAAGGCCGATTGAGTATCTGAAATGACACGTGGGAGTAATTTCTTTAACCTTAGACACAAAACCTTTGAAATGATTTTATATCCCACATTACATAAACTTATAGGTCTAAGCTCAGTCATACGCTTAAGTTGATTTATCTTGGGCATAACGCAAATGTTCATCACATTTAGCCGCTCATCAAAACTCCCAGACTGGAAAAACTTTCGAACCAGCTCAACCAAGTCCTCCTTCAATATTCCCCAAAAACGTTGGAAAAATAATGCAATCATCCCATCCGGTCCACGAGCCTTTTCAGGATGCATAGCGAAGAGCGCACGTCTTACTTCCGACACTATAATCTCCTTAATTAAAATTTGGTTCATGTTGTCTACGATCATTGGATTAACATTTCCAAGCACCCTTGAGAGATCAGTCGCCGTATTGGTTTTAAATAAGTCCTCAAAATATCCTACCGCTATATTTTCCATTCTTTCAGTGGATTCCTCCCATGATCCTTGTAGATCAAATAAACCAGATATACGATTCTTTGTACGATGTTGTTTTGTGGATGTATGAAAAAATGTTGTATTTCGGTCTCCCTCTTTTAACCATAAATTTCTACTCTTTTGTTTCCAGTAAAGCTCCTCCTCCTTGTATGTTTCCTGAAGCTTTCGCTTGATTTGAACAATAGTATCTTGTGGCATTAAATCATCATTTTGAGCCTCCTCCAACTTAGCATTTAGAATATAAATGTTCTCCTGTCCAGGCGGAACATTATTTTTCCTCCACCATGATATTGAGTTTCTGCATTTATGTATTTTGTCAACAAAACCTGGAATCCGGAAATTCTTTGTACGATTCCACCTATGTTCAATGACCTCACTCAGACATTCCTTTTATATCCATCTTTTATCAAATCGAACGTTTTTGTAAAACCTTTCCGGCTTGTAATTAAAAGTTAGCAAAATTCGTCGGTGATTCGAGTCGATTCTCGCCAAGTACTCCACCTTTGAAAACCTGAATACGTTATGCCAATCCGCATTACCGATTGCTCTATCTAACTTACACCTGAAATTTTGCTGACTTCGTGTTCCTTTCCAGGATAATTGATCCCCCGCACACGGGAACTCCAACATACCACAATGGCTGAGCATTTGATTAAAAGGAGCAAAAGATGCGGTCGACCTCATTTTTCCCCCTTTCTTTTCATGATTACCAGTTAACTCATTTAAATCCCCTATCATCATCCAAGGATGCTTTCTTTGCGTGCCTATTTCAATTAATTTATGAAAATGTGAGGACTACCACATGAACGAATTCAAAGGCTATAACAAACGATTTCTCAACATAAACTCTGTATATTACTAGATTTCTTCCAAAAACACCATACAAGCTTTTTGAACAGAAATTGCATAAGACTAAGACACTCTTATCTTGTTGCACCCTAGTCTATACCACTCAAGAACTGAATACAAGGTTCATTGAGTTTCTCACCTTAATGCTTTGTACAAAAGCAGAAAACGACTCTAGTTTGTCTCTGTCTAGAAAACGTTCAAGTAGAAAAAAAAATCATCCCGCTCTTAATCTATTAATACCCATAGATTAAAAATCCTAGAAATTCTAGATAATCATGAAATATAGAAACTAAATATATTCATGATTATCTTTCCAACAAAAACCTCTTGAATATATCATTTCCAAATCTCCAACAATTTGGATCTTCAAATATTCAGAGAATATTCTTGTTCCAACAAATCTCCAGCTCATCTTTATCCAAGAATCCACTCATGTGACATCGTCATTCGCCTCACTGTCACATGTACTGTCATAAGTATTGTAACACGCTATGTAACAAGTATTGTGACAAGTACTGTAACAAGTCTTGTATCTTCAGTCTCCCCCTTTTTAGCTTTGTGTCTCTCAAGCACCTGCAACATATAAACCACACAGCTACAACATAACGTAGACAAGTCAAAAAAGTCAATGAGATTTAAACAGAAACCTCTCCCTAACTTTGTCGTACACCTGCAACAGCAAATGATACAAACCACTAAAACAACTCCAGAAGAACCATGTATGTTCTCTTACTCCCCCCATAAACCTACACTAGTGGATCAAATACAACCTAAGAAAAACAAAAACAACTTCCATATTCGATCACTCCCCCCCTCCATCATCTAAGCTCCATCAGTCACTTCGACCCTAATTCTCTCCCTGCTTGAGAGCATGCAAAGTTAAAAACCAATGTTTGAGGGATCAAGTAGATTTACCTGTTGGACAGATGTTTGAGGGATCAAGCAGACTTACCTGTTGGACTTTGTAGGTATCATGTGGAAATTCTAATAAGTAAAAATCGTGTAGACATACCTTCATTGTTCCAGCTGTTGCAGAGGTGGACTTGTCTTCCTCTTCCTCTTCCCTAAGTGATGCACACCTCTACCCTAGTGTATCGCTAAATCTAATAGCTATAGTGTATTTCATTTGTGCTATCAACCCATCCCTCAACGACACACACACATATTTTCATTGCCAAAGACAAATATCAAAGATAACATTTCTTTTAAGCACTTCTTGATACAGTGCATGATGTATGAGCTTACTAGAATTAACCTTGATCATCCCTGATTCATTGCAACACTCGAAATATGGATTAGTAAAACAGCTCATATACTAAACTGACGTAGCCACTAGCAATCAAATCACACAATGGAAATATAAACTGCAGTGACGTCACATGTGCCACATCTTTGAATTTGATTGAAAACATGGAATTTTATTACTATTCATTTTTTTATTTTCACAGACCTTTTTCTCCCGAAGTGCTACGGGGACTGCCTCAGCATCTAGGTCAGAGCATATACTTAGCTCTTTTAGACTTGTGACATCTGGTGATCATGTCTTTGAAGGATAGCTGTCACTCTGTCATGCCTTTATCATGCCCTTAATCAGTTTTCAACCTTTATCCGTCATAGAAAGAAACTGGAATTTTGGTCGATGCAAGCTTTATTTCAGCAATCACACCCTGTACTATCATCGGATTTTCTTCCAGTACAACCACTGTAACAGATTATAACATAGTAATACTTGCACGATCACTTGACTTCTCAAGTGCAAGTATCTTTCTTTTATAAGACTTTAAGTTCTTCTTCAGCTTTTTGCAACCTTTCTTTATGCGGAATATCTACTTTTCAGAGCATGACGACATGATTCGCAGCTTTTTCTATCTAGGATTCTAGATTCAAAATAAAGTTAAAGCCTTATATACACCTGAACTGGTACCTATCATAGCCCTGCACACTCGACAAAAATATTCTATCTCACATACACCAATTGATTTTCTCTGTGTGACAAAACGGTTAAAATCCAATGGTTTTGTGAACAAATCAGCTAATTGCAAATCTGTGACAACATGTTCAATCACTACCTATTTCTCCTCCACCAGCTCTTTGATGAAGTGGTGCCTTAGGTCAATGTATTTTGTCCTTGAGTGTTGCACCAGATTTGTGGATATGTCAATGGCACTTTTGTTGTCACAGTAAACCAAGAACGATCCAGAGTCCATTCCGTAATCATCTGACATTTGTTTCATCCACATGAGTTGTGTGCAACATCTTCCCATGGCGATGTATTCGGCTTCTGTTGTGGACAATGATACGGCATTCTGTTTCTTGCTCAACCACGAGATTAGATTATTTCCTAGAAAGAAGCACCCTCCACTTGTGCTCTTACGATCATCCACACTTCTTGCCCAATCTGGATCACAGTATCCTGCAAGATTTTTGTTTAACCCTTTGGCGTAGTATATGCCAAGATTGACTGTCCCCTTGACATACTTGATGATTCTTTTCACTGCATCAAGATGTGATTTCTTTGGTTTTGCTTGATATCTTGCACATACCCCAACACTTAAACTCAGATTTGTTCTACTCGTGGTAAAATAGAAAAGACTTCCAATCATTCATCTGAGAGCTTTGGGTCAACATTTTCACCAGCTTCATCCTTGCACAACTTGGTTGTGGTACTCATGGGCATCTTTGCTTCTTTGTAGTGATCCAGACCAAACTTTGTCACTAAGTTTCTAGCATAGGTACTTTGTGACACAAATACTCCTTCTTATGTCTGACGTATCTGCAGCCCCAGAAAATATTTCAGCTCTCCCACCATGCTCATTTCGAACTCTTGCGCCATATTCTGCACGAATGCATCTACCAACTTTTGTGACGTTCCTTCAAAGATAATGTCATCTACATAGATCTGCACCACCAGAATATTTTCATCGTGTTCCAGGACGAATAGTGTCTTGTCAACACTTTCTCTAACATAGCCTCTATCAATCAGAAAGTTTGTTAGACGTTTATACCAGGCTCATGGAGCTTGCTTTAACCCATACAATGCCTTGTTTAGCTTGTAGACGTGGTTAGGGCTTGTGGCATCTTTGAAGCCCTTGGGTTGTTGTACATACACTTCTTCTTGAACTACACCGTTCATAAAAGCACTCTTGACATCCATCTGGTACACAATAAAGTTTAAGATGCAAGCCATACCTATAAACAATCTGATGGATTCAAGACGTGTCACGGGAGAAAAATTTTCTTCAAAATCAACTCCTTCGATCTGAGAATATCCTTGTGCAACGATTCTTGCCTTATTTCTGACACATATTTTCATCAGTCATATTTTTGAAGATCCACTTGGTTCCTACAACATTCACCCCATTTGGTCGTGCCACAAGCTCCCATACCTCATTTCGAACAAATTGTTCCAATTTTTCTTGCATAGCACCAAACCAGAATTCATCATCAACTGCTTCAGTATGATCTCTTGGCTCAATTGTAGATACAAAGCAAGCAAATTGTACCATCTCCCTAAAGTTGGTGGTTACTCCTCAAGTTTTCCTCCCTTCATCTATTCTTCCTATAACATCATATGCGCAGTGATTTCAATGAACTTTCTAAGTCACTTCTTGACTTGTGTCTTCTCCTTCAGACTTGTTTGTGTTACCAACTTGGTATGTGTTAGTCTCATCTGTGTCACTGTCTGAGCCACCAATACTCCATTTCATAGCTAATATATCATCAAACACAACATACACTGATTCCATGATCATCTGTGATTAAGTGTTATACACTCGATATGCTGAGCTACTTCCAGAGTAACCCTGGAAAATTCCCTCATCACTTCTTGCATCAAATTTTCCAGATGATCCTTGTCGTTGAGAATGTAACGTCTGCATCCAAATACATGGAAATACCCCAGATTCGGTACCTCCCCTTTCCAAATTTCATATGGAGTCTTTGTGTTACCTCTCCTGACATAGACTCTATTGATGATGTAACATGCCGTATTGATTGCTTCAGCCCAGAATCTGGTTGGTACATCATTTTCATGCATCATTGCTCTTGCCATTTCTTGCAGAGTTCTATTTTTCCTTTCTAC
The DNA here is from genome assembly GCA_900406275.1 of Anastatica hierochuntica. Classification (NCBI taxonomy): domain Eukaryota; kingdom Viridiplantae; phylum Streptophyta; class Magnoliopsida; order Brassicales; family Brassicaceae; genus Anastatica; species Anastatica hierochuntica. Next base: position 23,414 of record OVAN01004422.1, read on the forward strand.
TACACCATTTTGCTGAGGTGTTCTTGGTGCATAGAATTGATGCTCAATACCTTGACTCTCACAAAAGGTTCTCATGGTTTCATTCTGAAATTCACCACTATGATCACTCTGAATCTGCTTCAGACCACCTTTCCCATTCAACAGCTGTAGTTCCAAGATCTTGAAACTTTCTATTGTGTCAGCTTTGTCTCGAATGAATCTGACCCATGTAAACCTTGAGAAATCATCAACTAGCACAAATACATACCTCTTTCATGCAATACTTTCTGTCTGCATTGGACCCATCAGATCCATATGAACTAAATCAAGTATTGTCGTTGACCGAATACCTTGAACCTTTTTGTGCTGCACTTTTACTTGTCTTCCCTTTTTGCAGGGACCACACACCACCTTATCTGCCTATTTGAGTTGGGGCACTCCATGAACTATCTCCTTGTCAACAATGTTTGTCAGATGTCTGATGTTCATATGGCATAATCGTTGGTAAAACAGGTTCAGATCATCCCTAGCTGATAAGCATTATGATGAGTTTTCTCACATGTAATAGTTTTCCTGATCGAATTCCTTGTAACACAACTCTTCCTTTCTCGTCAATTGCTTTGCAGTCAATTTTTGTGAGCTGAACCATCAGACCTTCATCACAGAGTTGACTGACACTGATCAAGTTTGCTTTCAACCCCTGAACCAGGTACACATTTGTCAGAGGTGGAAGATCTGTTGCACAAGTATCTCCCTTTCCTTTGATACCTCCTTGACTCCCATCTCTGAAGGTGACCTTGCCTCCTTTGATTGTCTTGATGTTTTGAAGGTTTTCATGTGAACCTGTCATATGTCGAGAGCATCCACTATCAAAGTACCATGGTCCATTGTGTTCTGGCTCAGCTGCTAACAATGCCATAATACACCTAAGATTGGGTCCAGTTGTAGTAATCCTTGTCGTGTTTGCCCTTAGATTAGTACTCTTCACCCAAACTTGATTTCGATAACCGTTCCACTAGTACTTTCCTTGATTCATCAGTCGTTTCACTCTTTCTTTGAACCTGTAATAGTTGACCTTGAAATGTCCTGTCTTGCCAAAGAAGAAACACCCTGTTTTTCTCACGGGTTTGGTTTTCGATTCTGATTTCTCAATATGTAGCATCTTGCCTAGAACAAACTTGATTTGTTCTGAATCTGATCCTCCAAAACCATTGTACCCCAGACCTCTTGTGGGTCTCTCTGTTCTGCCACAACTTAATATCTCATCCAGCTTTGAGACCCAGTAAGCATTCTGATAGTCTTTTACTGATGATCCAGTTTTGCTTGAAGTTCTTCAGATAATTTCTTCTCAGCATGTACTTCCTTCATCAGCACGTCTGCTCTTGTTGCTACAGTCAAATTTTCCTTCATTAGGCGTAAACTGTCACAGCTAATCTTCTTTTCAGCTTCTAGCTCGTTTTGTAGTGTGACCACCAGTGACTCAAGATGTTCCTTCTCTTTGATCAGCCATACATTGTCTTTTCCCAGCTTAACCAATGTCTAACACACCTGATGATAATTCTCAGTAACATCACCATCTTTTTCATCATCTGAGAGATCTTCAGATTCAATATCTGATACCTCAACTTGTTCCTCAATTTCATTGATTCCAATGAATGCAACAAATTTGGATGCTTCCTCCTCTTCCTCACTGTCTTCATCTATCTCATTTTCATCTATCCTAACCAAAGATTTTTCTCTGCGATGCTTCTGATTATTGATACACTCCAGGTGAGTATGACCAATCCCTTTGCATCCAAAACACTTTTTCTCCCTTCGTCGTACTATTGAAATTTCTATCTTAAGATGTCCAAAACCTATGCATTCATAGCATTGTATCTTTGACTTCTTCGTAGACCTCTCTGTCTCAGATGGTTTCTTAGTGGCAGTGAACTTTTTCTGACCCTGTCCCTGCTCAACTCTTTGCAGAACTCTGTCAAATCTTCTCACAAGCAAACTCACGCCTAAACTCACAGCTTGTAGCATTCCCACAACACATAGCTGCCTTGTATGATGTGTACTTAGCTGGAAGACATCTCAGAAACTTCTTGACCAATTTTTTGTCCTTGTATCTCTTTCCTAAAGTGAGAGCCGCATGTGCCAGAGATCTTATCTGAGAATTGAGCTCCTCAATTGTCTCATGCTCCCCCATCTTCAGGTTCTCAAACTTAGAAGCCAAAAAATCTTTCCTTGAGCTTTGCACCTTTTATGTTCCCTCAAAGTGTTTCTGAAGGATGTCCTAGGCCTCTTTGGCAATCTCAGTTCCTTGTATCAGCTCAAAATGTTTTTGTGAGACACTTGCATGTATGGCAGACAGAGCTCGAGAATTGTACTTTGACATCTTCATCTCTGTTTCAGTCCAATCTTCCTCTAGTTTAGGCGTCACAACACCTGATTTATCAGTAACCATTGGTTTTGTCCATCCTTTTACAACAACTGTCCATGCCATAGCATCAATACCCCTTATGATAGATCTTATTCGTGACT
>OVAN01004423.1:0-24217 GCA_900406275.1 Anastatica hierochuntica
TCTCAGCATTCAGTTGGCGAAATCCTGCAATCTTGTTCCTCACAGACATAACCGCGATTTCGTGAAGATATACCCCAGGAAGGCAACCTTGATCTCGTCCCAAGTCCTCAGAGAATCAGGCTCTAGGCTATTATACCATCTTGTAGCTTTGTCATTCANCTATCCAGATGGTGCATAGGGTTCTGTGATGGCAACCCATGATACTGGTTCTGTTGCACCAAGTTAATGAGACCAGTCTTGATCTCAAAATCTCTTCTCTCAATAGGAGGCAAACGAATCCCAGCACGATTCGCTTAGAAGGCCTCCGAAGTGTCATATTGTGCCAAAGTCATCTTCTGTTGAGGTTGATATGCGCGTTGCTGCCCCGCAGCTGCAACATTATGCTGGCCAGCTTGCTGAGAAGCAGCATTAGCACCACCTCCAGCAGGTGGGTTAGCTCCTAGAAGAACTTCAGGAAAGAGAGGATTATTGTGAACTTGAATGTCTGCACCAATGTTATCATCCATGACTGCAGCAAACTCAAACTCTTCAATAACCTCCAGCAACTTCTCTCTCTTCTTCTATCTCTCTAGACGTGAAGGTTCGGGCTCGAACTCAGCTAAATTCGATATCCCTTGGCTTCTAGTGTGAGGTCTGTTCATGCACTTGAAAGCACGAAAAAACAGAAAAGAAAAAGAAGAGATTAAAAACAAAAAAAGAAAAATGCCTTAGGCAATCAATGATCCTAAGTTCTAAGACACCCTATTGGTCCCCGGCAACGGCGCCAGAAAACTTGATAGCTCAGGTTTTCACCCGAGATAACATTGCAAGCGTACAGATGTACGTTGTAGTGGTTCGAGATCGAATCTACAGAGACCAAAGAGTAGCACGAAGAGTTAAGATCAAACAGTGAGCTAAGGCTAAAAAGATGTCTTTAAGAATGATGCAATTTTCAAAAATAAGAAAGCACAGAAAAGCAGCCAAGCAACGAGGTTGTAAACAATTCAAAGAAGTGTTGGGCATCGGGTACTCTCAGGGAAACATTTCATTGTTAACTTAAACTACAAATTAAGGAAGAGGTTAAAAACCATCTTGAACTCAAATTCTAATCTAGAACTGATCTACTTCCGTAGCATCAGCGCCCTGTGCATTAGATATCTCGAGACTAACTTCCTTTGACTCTCGATTTCTAGTCATGCATTACTAACATATTCGATAGGTTCACAATTCACTTAAACAACAACTTCCGTTGGCTTAAGAAGAATTTCTCATCTATAATTCTTTCAGACGTTTAAACATTCATCTTCCAACAGTTAAACAACCTAAGATTAGAAACTAAGTGATCAATTCAGTTTCATGCATTACGATTAACTATAGACGAAGATCTGTTAGATAATATCCCTAAACATGCAATCCTATATCAAAAAATCATGAATCCCTTTGTGAGAACCCTAAACCCAACGAACAGACTACTCACTCATAGATAAAGCAAAAACACAAATCAAATTGAGAGACATGATCATATGTTGCACAAATAAGAGTAAATAGGGTTTCGAAAGCTTCTCAATCGAAGAATCAAAAAGCTTCTTCTCCCTAGGTTACAAACTCTCTCAAATCCCTCTCAAAGTCAGAAAGAATTGCATAATGAAAAGAGAAACTCGAGTCTAGGTCTTTTTTGTTGAAATCCGGTCTGAAATAAGTTCGATCAGGTTCTTCGTAAAATCGGTCCGCAATTCAGGACAGGGATCGATCGATCCATGTCCCTGGATCGGTCGATCTGCGTCCAAAAATCTAGGTATTTTCCAGCTTTGCACGAACACTTCCTTCGAGACTTGATATCCATCCAAAATGCTTCCTTTCCGCACATTCAAGCTCGAATCCTGTAAAAACAACAAAGAACACAAAACCGCGTCAAAACAATCCGAATACATACTAAAAACCATAGATCTCGAATGAAAACCGTACTAAAAGCCTACTAAAATACTGACACATCACTTAGCAATCTCAAGATCAATATATGCATGTGATGTAAGCATGTACTGCAGGCATGTGCACCTCATAGTCATCATCATCCTCAAATTCATCTAAACGAGTAGGTCAGTGAGAAGAATCTCATGTTGAATCCTTCTTGAAAATCATAAGACAAGGGCACAAGCGAGTAATAGGTAGCTTAAACTTCACACCAGCAAAAGACTGAAATGAAGTTAGGTTAGGCTGAGGCAGCTCAATATATAGTGAATGTTGCAGGAAGTCCTGGATATGGTAAACAAAGGGTCTAGTGTAAAAAACTGACCCTTTCTAAGGTGAAGCAAGAATGAAGCTGTCAGCCAGATGCTTCCCGCCAAAGAGAGCAAAGATCGGTCTTTGTGTAAAACTCTTCTTAGGAGCCTAAACTCCACCGCCGCATGACCTGAGAGAGAAACGTCCACATGTCGAAGAATATGAGTGATCATACCTCTTGAAGCAAAGAACTACTTCTCTTAAGAAGATACCTTGTAGTAGGCGAACTTCTCGGCGAGAACAACTCCGATGTTGAGCTGACGAGCTGTCGGGTATATGATACGAGCACCCTTAGCCCAAAGATGTTTGATGTCAAGAATAACAATCCCAACCCATCATTGTGACTGCTGCCTGTGATACCTTCCCATAGATGTTGGAGTCAATGATCTTCACCACAATACAAAGCACAAGACTATGGATACGAGACTGTTTGGCGTTCATAAAGATGAAACGCACTACAACAGTTTAGTCCCAAAATTCATTGGTATGCGACAAAGTAGAAACATCATAGTGATGGCCCGCAGCGAATCCGAAAATGTCGCACATAGTGGTTAGAGACATAGAGTGGAATTGTCTCTGGATAATGAAAAAAGTGCCTTGGCTCATAACCGGATTTTCTGAATCCAAATAGACGAGTCTCGTGGAGGCAAGAAATTGTCTGCACAACTTGGGGTATACATTCTCACAAAGCCCCAGAAGGTCTCCAATACCCATTCTCTTAAAAAGATCAAAGACATCCTCTTTGATCTCAAGTGCCTCGAGGATGCCGATATGAACATCTTAAGTCGTAGGGAACTCGGTGTGCTGCGACTGTGTGAAAAACGCATCCTCAATCTTGTCACATTCTTGAGTGGCGGGGGGGGTNGAGATTCGTAGGATGCTCTCGATCTGTTTTCTTGAATCTCCTCCCGAGCACATGCTCTTGTAGATATCCCTTTCTCTTTGTTGGTTTCTTTCTCACAATTCCTACAAAACCAAACTTAAGAACAAATTAGAATTCATCCATCAACACATACACGAAAAATATCAAAAATTCTTGACAAAGAGAATTTTTTTTGTGACCATCATGCTTCCCTAAGAAAAGTCATTCACTCAAACATACACGAATCATCAAGAACAAACAAGAACACATGCTTTTTCATAGCAATTTGCGTTTCCGGGAGAGGTCCAAGTACAAAATCACAAATCTCAGTTCAATCAAGCATTCTCAAACTTAGAATCATGCCTCTAAAGGATAATAACATCAAAAATCAAGGCAAAACATGAAGAACAAGCAAGAACGCAATCTTTCTGACGTTGAAGTTCGTCCATATCACAAACTCACCAAATTTAACCCTCATATCATCTAATCAACGCACAATTTCATTCCTAAAAGGCATCTAACATATATATATCATCCATGAACCAAAAACTAAGTGAATCCCCAAGAATCAAAAATTCCCAAAAAGACTTAGAAATTTCAAAAATTTAAGAGGAGATTGTGCACACATACCCTCGTTTCTTCAAAAATCAATCCGATAAAATGAAAGAGGAAGAAAATCTAAAAAATTTAAGCTCAAGAATCACTCCAATTTATTAAGTAACGAGAATGTTATGGAATTTGGGGTGAAAATCAGATGGTAAATAAAAAGGTAAACGAGAACCTGTTTTGATTTTGTTACTCATGTCTACGAGTTCGTAACATGTTTTAGGGACAAGGAGCGACCGATCCATGGACAAGGAGCAATGTATCCGTGGACAAGGATTGACCGATCCATGGACAACGATCGACCGATCCTTGTCTTTCAGGAAAAATTGCACACGGGTGTTTTGGACAATGATCAATCGCTCCATGAAAAGGATCGGCCAATCCTTTCCTTCAGGAAAAATTGTACTTGTTCCTTGCTGCATACAAAAGTATGAAACCCTCAAAAAACTAAAACGAAAATGAAAAACATCAAAAATCCTAAGCAAAATAAAGAAAAACTAACGTGTGGGTTGCCTCCCACTCAACGCTTGTTTATAGTAGATCCGCCAAAGGAAGTTGAATTCCTTCTTCATATGCTATGTCTGTGAAGTATGGATTCAATCTCTGGCTATTCATAGTGAACTTTCTTCCATTCTTTTCAAGAACAACATCTTCATATGGTCGTACTTCAGCAATGGTAAATGGTCTCGACCACCGCGATTTGAGCTTTCCTGGAAGCAATTTAAGAGGTAAGTAGAACAAAAGTACCTTATCTCCTGTAGTAAAATTTCGTGGAATGTTTTTCACGGAACGCCTTTGTCCTCTCCTTGTATATCTTCGCGTTTTCATAGGCATTCAGTTGTATCTCATCCAACTCGTTAATATGGATGATACGCTTCTCCGATGCTAGCCTTATGTCAAAATTCATCAACTTTTTAGCCCAAAAACCATCATACTCCAACTCGAAAAACATGTAACAAGATTTTCAATAGACCAAATGATATGGCGTTGTATATAAGAGAGTCTTGTATGCAGTGTGGTATGCCCATAATGCCTCGTCAAGCTTTGAAACCCAATCTTTCTGTGTCTTGCTAATCGTGTTCTCTAAGATTCCCTTGATTTCCCTGTTGGAAATCTCAACTTGTCTGCTTGTTTGAGGAAGATAGGGTGTAGCCACTTTATGTCGAACTCCATACTTCTTTAGCATACTTTCAAACAACATGTTAATGAAATGAGATCCTCCGTCACTAATGACTAAAATGGGAATTCCAAATAACGGTTCGGGTCACTTCAGTTTATCTAGATTGAACACCCTTACCCCATACATCAAAAAACTCAACCTCCAAGATAAAATTATGAGGCATCTCGTTCTGTTTACTGATGTTACCCTTGCGTTGACACGCATCACACTTGGAAACAAACTCATGGGCGTCTTTGAAAAGTGTGGACCACCAAAACCCGGCATGCAGAACTTTCGAGACGGACTTAAAAGTAGCAAAGTGTCACGCGTACTCCATACCATGGAAATGGTAGAGAATTCTCTGCACTTTAGACTTTGGGATACACTTGTGAAACAATCCATCAGAGCATCTCTTGTAGAGAAAAGAATAATCCCAAATATAATGTCTAACATCTCTAAGGAGCTTCTTCTTCGCGTAGCCAGCGAAATTCGGCAATTCTATATCAGCACTCAGAAAATTCGCAAAGTCTGCGAACCATGGAATCTCATCATGAATCTGTCTAATTGAAAAGCAATTAACTCCATCCAAATGTTCATCCTACAGAAAGGTAACTATATAGACATTTTCTTCTAGGAGACTATCATCAACTGGAGTCTCAGCTTCCACTTGTAATCAAGGTAGATGGTCATCAACACCATTTTCGATCCGTCGCTTATCTTGAATCTTCAAATTAAATTCATGCAACAACAAAATCCATCTCAAAAGTCTCAATTTTGCATCTTTCTTCGACATCAGGTACATCAAACCATCATGATCTGTGTTGTCAATGACTTTGGAACCCACTACATTTTGCTTGAACTTCTCAAATGCATAAAACACAAAAAACGGCTCTTTCTCAGTAGTAGCATATTTGATATGAGCATTACCAAGTGTCTTGCTAGCATAATAAATCACATGGAGCTTTTTATCCTTTTTCTAACCAAGAAGTGCTCTCACAGCATAGTCACAAGTGTCATAAATTTCCTCAAAAGGTAAATATGAAGTTGGTAGCTGCACAATCGTAGCACTAATAAGAGTTTCCTAGGTTGTCTGAAAGGCTGACAAACACTCTGCATAAAAATCGAACTTGATGTCTATGCTGAGCACACGAGTCAAAGGTCTGGAAATCTTGGAGAAATCTCTGATGAATCTCTTGTAGAAACTTGCAAGTCCGAGAAAACTTTGAATATCTTTGATCATAGTAGGAGACTATAGGCTCGTCATCAATTCTATCACTTATATCTTCACCTTATCCACTTCGATTCCTCTCTCAGAGATCTTGTTTCCCAAAACGATCTCATCATTTACCATAAAATGATACTTCTCCTTGTTGAACACTAGATGCTTCTCCTCACATTGTTCGAAGACCTCACAATGGTTAGATAGACAATAAAAAAAAAGATGAACCATAAACCGATAAATCATCCATAAAAACCTCCATGATGTCCTATATTAAGTCAGTGAAAATGGACATAATGCATCTTTGGAAAGTGGATGTGCATTGGACAATCCAAAAGGCATCCTCCGGTAAGCATATGTCCCATATGGACACGTGAATGTCGTCTTTTCATGGTCCACCGAATTGATGGAAATCTGAAAAAGTCTTGAATGACCATCAAGAAAAAAATTGTAAGGATGATTAGCAAGTCTCTCACCATTTGATCAATGAATGGAAGAGGAAATTGGTAATTTCTAGTGGCCGAGTTCAGCTTTATGTGGTCAATGCACATCCTATGCCTTATGACAGACTTAGTGAGAATGATCTCGTTCTTCTCATTGGTGATGACAATGACTCCACCTTTCTTTGAAACCACATGAACCATGCTCACCCAAGTGTTGTCAGAGATGATATAAATAACACATGCACCCAAAAGTTTTCAAATCTTATTCTTAACAGCTTCCATTAGCTTTAAATTAAGTTTTCGTTGATGTTTAGTGGAAGTCTTGGATTCATGATCTAAGTGGATCATATGCATACAAAGATATGGGGTACTACATGTATATCATCTAAAGAGTATCCCAATAATTTTATATACTTTTGCAATTTTTAAAGAAGTAATGCCATTTGAACATTGTTCAGGTTAGAGTTAATAATCACACTATAAGTTGATTTAGGACCCAAGAAAACATACCTTAATCCGGCTGGCAATGGTTTGCCCTATAGTTTTGGAGATTTCAAGTTGCTCCAATCTAACTCATAAATCACCACTAGCTCAGAAGAAGTCATAGGAGACTCATCGAGCTTGATGAAAATGAAGTGCTTCTAAATTGTTGGCTCCAAATCTAGCAATGCAGCATTCTCTGATGTGTCGTCACTCAAGAACACGTATTCGTTCTCTATTTGAGTCAAAGCAACACAGAGTGAATCGTCGATATACAACTCTTCTGCAGAATCCTCTATCATGTATGTTAATGTGTCTACTTAAAAAGTGTGTCCACCAATGGAGAGCTTATTCATAGACTTCTAAATGTTGAATCTCATAGTCGATTTCCCAAAATTCAAATCAATATGGCCATTTTGCACATCAATCTTTTCCTTTGTAGTGGATAAGAAAGGTTTACCCAAGATAATGGGATCCTTGGGCTCTTCTTCGAGCTCCAAAACTACGAAATCAGTATACATGTAAGCTTCTCCAACACTCACAAGAATGTTGTAAAGAACACCAACTCGCTATTGAATCGATCTATTAGTAAGGACCAAATATATCCTCGTGGGCTTGTAATTAACCATATACAACCTGTGCGATACAAACAATGGCATCACACTAACTCCAGATCCCAAATCACACAAACATCTCTCAAAGGTAAGAGATCTAATACGACATGGCAACAAATGACCCAGGGTCTTTTCGCTTCTCAGGCGCGATGTTTTTGAAGAACCATGCAACACTCAGCAGTAAGCGTATAACCTCCTTGTTCCATAGTCATCTTATCTGAAAGAATCTCCTTCATGTACCTCTTTGTAGATAGTACCATCTTGACTACCTCAAAAAATTCATTCGGACATGTAATTCACCAACAAGATTCTTCAGCTTCTCGTACTCTTGTTCCTTGATCTTTTGTCGGGGTCTCTATAGAAATGGAGGCTTGGGAAATAAGGTGGAGATGGATCAGCCAATCTTCGACCTTTGGTGACTTCTTTTCATCATTAAAATCAGGTGTGTCTATGGTTAGACATGGATCGGTCAATCCATGGGAGAGGATATACCGGTCTTTGTCCTTCTGTCAAGAATTGGAGTATGAGAGATAATACTAGGAACGATCGATCCTTGTTTGGAATCGGTCGATCTCTGTACCAGACGAAGTCTGGACTTATTTTCCACTCCTTAGCATAACTGCATTGAAATCCTCTTTGGGATTCTTCTCCGGTTTTTCTGGTTAAGTACCTGGTGGTGGTCTATTCCCAACAAAATTCTGAGCAGCCTACATTATCAACATTTTCATGTGAGTACTCAATGTTTTGAACTTCCCATTAAGATGACCATACGTGCTATCAACTTTTTGATTAGTATCCACATCCGTCTTTGTCTGACTCTCCAACAGTTGTTTCATCATTTGCTTCAACTCATTATCTTGGGAAGATGAAGATAAAACTCCTTAGTTCTGGTTTTAATACCCAGATTGGTTGTTGCTCATGAGATTCCCATACTACTTTTGTTGTAAGCCAGTGTAATCAAAGTTATTTCCTTGAGTCAGAGTCTTACTCTGATATCTCGGACTAAAGACACTTTGGCGCTGCCCAAAAAGAGTGTTCTGGAACTGATTCTGCTGATTGAAACCAATGTTCCCATAGTTTCCTTGGCCTATAGTGTAATTCACGTCAGATTGATCATCATTGACCTTTCAGCTACAAACTCTTGGTAAATTTATCCACGTTTCTGGTCTTTGAACATTTGTCCATCATTTTGTTCCCCATTGTAATGCACTCATATTTTTTTATCTATTCTTGTCAACTCATCAAGTTTTGACTGCAAATCAACAATCCTCTTAGAATCAACAGCTGAGCTTCTTCTACCGCGATCATTCTCTGACATGTGATTTGCCTGATTGGCTACCATGTTTTCTATCATAGTGTAAGCTTCTTCCACCGTCTTGGTCATAGAATCACCATTGCTAGTTGTGTCCATAGCGTTCCGGTACTTCTTGTCTACTCCATTATAGAAGATATTAAACAAGTGTATACCCATGATGTGGAAAATCTACCGTGTACTCTCTAAATCTTTCTCAGGCTTCATAAAAGCTCTCAGTAGCAATATGTCGAAAACTTGCAATCTTGTCTCTCAGAAAAGTAGAACTGGACTTGGTGAAGAAGTGTCCCAGAAATGCAATCTTGGTCTCTTCCAAGGTAGTGAGAGATCCAAGTGTAAGAGTGGTCAGCCATCAAGTAGCTTTATTCGTCAGAGAAAAACGTAAAATTCTGCATTTTAAAGCATCTTCATGCACTTCATTGCATTGAATGATATTGCATATGGCTTCGAATCTCTCCAGGTCGTGAATTGGGTTTGCAGTTGGTAACCAATGGAACTGGTTTTACTACACCAATTTGCTGAGACCAGTCTTGATCTCAAAGCCTCTCCCCTCTATTGGAGGTGGACGAATCCCAACTCGGTCCGCATAGAATATCTCAAGAGAATCGTAAAATGCTAGAGTTAACCTCAGTAAAGGGTGTCACACAACGGGCTGCCTCATAGCTGAAGCTTGTGGTTGGTTGTTGAGTCCAGCACAAGCGTTAACTCAACCCACTGCAGGTGGATCCTGTCCATGGAGGACTTCTTGAAGCGGCATATTTTTCTGAATTATGAGGTTATCCATGTTGACACTCATCTCAATCTCAAATTCAGAATCCAAAGTAGCTTCAAGTGCTTTCTCCTTCTTATTTTTTCTCTCAAGACGGCTAAGTTCCTATTCAAACAGTAGCAGATTGCTTAGTCCTTGGATCCTAGTATGAGATATGTTCATGCTCCTGACAACACACAAACTAAGAAGAAAAATTAACGATTAAACAAACTAAAAAGAAATGCCTTAGACACGCAAAGATCCAATGCACTAAGATGACCAAATGATCCTCGACAACGATGCCAAAAACTTGATAGGTTAAAGTTTCACCTGATAACTATCTACAAGTGCATAGATGTACTCATAGTAGTATAATCAGGATCGATCCACAGAGACCAATGATCACACATAGAGAAATAGAATCAACAGTGGGGTAACACAAAAGAGAAAGTTGTAATGAAACTAAAACGAGAGCAAGCAAAGCAAAGACACAAATTTGTTGGGTCAACCAAGAGAAGAGATGGGCACACGGTATTCTCAAGGAAATCATTTCATTGTTGAATCAAATTATTAATTAAAGAACATGATTTCAAACCTTCTTAAACTCAAATCACAAATTTAAAACTATCCTATTTCCGTAGTGGTAGTTCTCTATGTTTTGGGATCCTAGACACTAACTTCTGTTCAGTTTCGAATCCTAAACATGCATTCTATCAGGTTTGATATATTCACAAATCATTTAAACATCAACTTCCATTGCCTTAATATAATTTTCTCATCTAAGATTCATCATGCATTTGAACAAACACTTTTGGTGCGTTAAATATCCTAAGAACATAACTAGGTGATCAAGCTAATTGCAGCATTAAGTTCAAATCCTAGATTAAGACCCATTTGATAATCTCTACTCTAACAATCCTAAATCATCAATTCATGAAATCCACCAATAATAAAACTAAAACCAACAAGGAAACTTCATAGCAATCAAATAATCACATGATGAGTCAAAGGTAAAGATGGTTGTAATTAAATAAATTAAGAAAAATTGTTCAAATTCTTCTACAATCAAAGTACAAATTAGATTTGTCTCTCTAAGATTTTAAAACTCAATATCTGCTCTGAGAACTCAAAAATAGCATAATAAAAGATAAAAATCTAGTCTTGGTGTTTTAATACCTATCCCAGGTCTTTGGATCTTCAATTTTTGGTTCGGTTATTGCCTGCGTCGGGACATGGATGGTCCGATCCATAGAAAATGATCGGTCGATCCTTGTCCTATTGCCAAGACACGTGCAACCTTTAATTGACAGGGATCAGTCGATTCTTGCTCTGGATTAGTCGATCCCTGATCTGGACCGGTCAATCCCTGCTCTGGATTGGTCGCTCCCTCCTCTGGATCTGTCGATCCTTGCTTTGGATTGGTCGTTCCTTCTCTAATTTCGTGCATTGAAGTTGCAATGCTCATTTTAGCTCCCATTTCACATCCAGATGTATTCTTTTCTGAGTAAAGAACCTATGATCTGTAAAAACAGTAAAGAACACCAAACGACTCCTAAAAGAACCAAATAAATATTAAAAGATTGCTTTTCTCGAAAAAAACATAAGTAAAAACTCAAAAAATTTCAATACATCATCATACCGCATGAAAACCAAGTCCCCCACAGGAAAAATTCCCTTTTCCGTGGTCTATGGTAGAAAAGATCAACATTAAAACGACCAGAGTTATGTGCCATGATCAAGAGGCCAACGACGAATTGATGACCCTTGACCTCGACCTATTGGACGGAAAAAGGGAGGCATCCACTAAGGAATTAATGCTATCATCAACAGGTCGCCAGAAGTTACAACAAAAAAGTGAGGATAAGGACCTTACAATAAGGTGAATGAGTCATAAGACAGGTGTTCGACAACACTAGTGATAGAGCCGCAAGGAAACTAACTCCCAAATAGGAGAGACCTTATCAAGTCACATAGGTATGAAGCGCATGAGCTTACAGACTGTGGGATCAGTAGGGAAAAAACCAGCCAGATAGCTGGAACCCTCTACACCTCAAGAAATATCACTTTTAAGCGAGTAGCCTTGAGGAAGCAAGGATAATCTGTACGATATCACGACCCGTGAACCCCCATCGTTGTACTACGATAGAAGTGTTCTCTTTTCATTAACGTGTAACAAAACAACTAGTTATTCTTTATAAAAGAAACATGCGGGTCAAAAGAAACACCTCTGAAAAGAAATAAGCCAATGGTTAAGACACAATGCTAGAAACTTAGTTAGCTATGAGACCCTTGGTTTCACTAACCAAAGGAAATCTAGAAATCAAGAACGTAAGCATACTCACAACCGTTATGAATGCCTATGACTATTTTTTTGGAGGAGAGCAGGGTACACACTATCGATCCACCAAAAAAAATGAAACTTCTGAGAACATGGGCCAACACTTAATCGTAAAATAAGGCCATGGCACACCAAAGCTTTGGAACACGGACCAGCTCCTAACCAAGTCTAGATGCCATGCATTTCAAATAAACAATAAGTAACCATCACGCACACAGACCATAGACTCGTGTCAAGCGCAAGGGTAAAATCAACATCTTACTCTAACGAGGGTTCTAAAGCCTCGCATCGAACATTGCCATGTTCCTAGAGTCCCTACACCCACCGAGTCCAGTACTCACCTGAGGCTACGTGCCTAAGGGCCCCACGCCCAAACAGGACATGTGCCTGGAGACTATGCGTAAACAGAGTTAAAAACTCATCAAAGGCCACGCGCCCAGGGGTCAAAATAAATGCTTGCTAAAAAAGCACTGCATGGACTAACGATTATGAACCAGGGTTAACGTATTTTTTGCAGGAAAAGAACCAAAGATCACACAAACTAGCTAACATAAAAACAAAAGAAAGTTGTTTAAGGCATGACACCAAAATTCTTACAATAACAACATGGCAAAAACAACAAAAGACATTATTTCGCCATGGACCTTGACGCTTGTCTTATCGCGCCTGCCGGATGAGCAGGACAGTCGACTTGCAAACATGAACATCATTATCACAAAGTAGTCTGCAGGATTTATGCCATAGTCGGTCGCCTCCATGGGCATGATGTGCTGGTATGTCGGCTCTATCTCTGCATGTCTTACCTCTCGTGAGCTCTAGTAAGGTAGTCTCAGCCATCTCCCACCTGGCAATGACATAAGAACTTTCCGGCACAGCATCCAGCCATGATTACAGACCCTGGATCAGTGTGGAAAGAAAGTCGACCTCGCTAAGCCTATCCCTCCATTTTTTTCTCCGCCGATGCAGCATTGGCCTCGGCAGGGGTCACTTTCTCCCTAATCTTCTCGATTGCCGAATCCTTAGCTGCCATGAGCCTAAAGATTTCTTTGGCTCTCCGGCTCTCCATCAAAACCTCTTGTTTTGTAGTGCTGCCCATCTCATATGGCTCAAATACCTCTGCACGATCTCTAGACATTCCCTACTCTCGCACATGAATGTCAACCACTAGCTACAAATAGAAGAAAATTGAAGATCTAAATTTTTAAAAGACAATCGAAAGTAAATGGCAAAAATTGAACTTGTATAAGATCATAGTAGATATCCCAAATGGAGTTATGGTGTACATCGATTAGCTCACAAAAGTTATGCGATGACAATATCCTCCTCAAAGCTTCCCCTTTTAAAAATCGAATCGGTAGACTACTCGTAAGCGTGCCTGTCACTCTTCCATCCACATGCATCACGAGGTTTCTTGAGAATGGAGCTTTCCATATCCAATACACTCCTCTTCATGCCCGCCGTAGGATTCGTGGACCCCTTCAAATCTCTTGGTGTGGATCTGATGTCTAGCTATAAGGATATCTACGTTCAGGCCGAATAATAGTATCAAATCTTTCATAAAACAAACCATCATTATCAGGAAACTCACCTGACATCACGCAATTCCTTCACTTCAACCACATGTTTACCTAAATAGATTACCTCATCATCGCTCTCCTTCTCATAAACCTTTCAACTTCCCACAAACCTCTAGGGTTTCCCTGTGTTAATAACGAAAATTTCCTCTTATTTAAAATTTTGGGGAAGACGATCTATTTCCTCACGAGAAGTATGATATAATACTAGATACAATCCAAACTATGCACTCGTTATATTTTTTCTTGAAATTGAAGTTACAAACTTAGATATCCCTGGAAAAAATAGTAAAATAACTATATCCACCTGAAAAATTAGTTCTAAACATATAACCCCACATACCTCAGTTTAAAATGGTTAACAATTTTGAGTTTATCGTTAACCAGTTAAGTTCAATATAAACCTGATTAAACCAAAGTAATATCCGATTACGACCCGATTACATACATAAACCCACAATTTTATTTTTCCCCAAATTGGAAAACCCTAAATCCAAAAATCCCAAAAAGCTACGAACCACAGAAAGCGATAACTTGAAATCAAAGTAATGGTGTGAACATGAAACAATGGCTGTAGTCACTCACGATTTTGAAGGAGATGCTGAATGAGGAATGGATTTCGATGAAGAAGAAAACGATCGAGAGTAATATGAGATCGATAACCTTATACTAGAGTTTATTGATGCACCTCCGGTCCGTCATAATGTGATTCCAAAGAGCGACAATGAGGGAGAAGAAAGCGTTCCTACGAGAGAGCGTACTCATATCAGGGGTGGTTATGGTAGATTATACCAAGACCACACCTTCTTTAATGGAATAGCTTTCAAAGAGGTTGTCGTCGATTACGCACAAAGAACAACAAGAATTTGAAGTAATACAAGTATGACAAAGACAAATTTGAATATTTTTTTGCCGAGAAGAAATTGAATTTAAATGTGTGGATTTACCTAGTGAGGTCAGAGTTGCTCATGGCAAGTGTTTGCATCAATTATGCCAAAATCTATGGTATGAAAAATAAGGGTTTATGTTTATAAACATAGATGTGTTCCAAATGGAGAATGTGAGATGTTAAAGGTTCCTGTGATTGCTAGGTTGTTTGTAGATAAGATTTGAGATGAACTAGAATATTATATGCCTGTGAAGTTAGAAGAAATGATAAAGGAAAGATGGAACATTGCAATATATAGGCCACAATGTCAAACAGCTAGAAATAAGGCACTGAGATGGATCGAGAAAGAGTATGAGCATCAGTTTTCACGACTTCGAGATTACTCAACACAATTAGTTAAGTGAAAAGAGAATTCAACCGTGGAGGTTGATACTCTAACAAGTAGTGAGGGCCAAGATGAGTTCAATATGTTTTTTATGTCTGCTTTGATATCCTTAGGAGAACTTGGAAAGAGACATGTAGGCCAATTAGGAGTTGATGGTTGCTTCACAAAAACAAGTGTGAAAGGTCTTGTGTTAATAGCCTTAGGAAGGGATGCATATATCTCTATATACCCAATAGCATGGGTTCTTGTTCAGGTTGAAACCTTTCCTAATTAGTTATGATTTGTGAAGAAATTGAAGGTTGACTTAACTCTAAAAGATAGTGATGGTTATATCGTAGTCTCAGATCGTCAAAGGTAAGAAAATGTCTTATTTAGTAATATGTTAATTTGTTTCAGGGATTTATGGTGATGATGGATATTTGTAAGTTATGTTTTTCATTTTTAGGGACGCATAAGAGCTATTGAGATTGAGTTGCCACGGATGGAGCATCAGATGTGTGTTAGACACATAAACAGGAATTTGATGAAGACCCACATAAAAAAGCAGGACATGACGCGTCTGATATGTAGTATAGCTTGGAGTTAGAATGATACAAAGTTTAAGGAATGCTTGGACATAATATTCTGCTATGATTTTTAGTGTACATTAATGTAATGAAGACAAACCCTAAGAGTTTATGCAGAGCCTATTATAGGCTAGGAAACTATTGCGAAAATGTGGAGAATAACTCCACAAAAATCTTACAACAAATTAGTGAACAAGGCAAGAGAGACGTCATTTGTGCCAATGTTGAAGACAATAAGAAGGCTTGTTATGGCAAGGATTGCAAAGAGGTTTGCTATCTCTTAAGATCACAAAAGTAAAACAATTTCAACTACATATTTTATGTATTATATTTTTGTGTATTAATGCATGTCTTACATTTTATATTTAGTATCAGAAATATGTACACCATATGTGACTGAATTTTTGGCAGAAGAACATAAGAAAGCTTCTGAATGCAAGGTCACAAGATGCACAAATAACATGAACGAGGTAAGTTTGTACGATTGTTCTTACCATGTGAGGAGGACATGCTCTTGTAGGAACTTGGACATATATGAAATCCCATGTTAAAATGGTTATGGAGTTATCATGCTTAAAAAGCTAGTCGCTGAAGACTATGTTTGTTGTTGGTTCTGCACTGCTATGTGAAAGAGAAACTATTCAGAGGGACTAGTTCCAGTCATAAGCTCAAGGTTTTGTCTTGAAATAAATCTTTTGATGTATTTGTACCTCATGAACCAGAACTGTCTGGAAGGAAAAAATAACTAAGACTGATAAGAAGAGAAAGAAGGGTGTGAATGAGTCTCCAACCAAAAAGAAGACCCAAATATAAGAAAATAATTATGCATTGTAGTATTTGTGGTTAAGCTAATCACAACTCCAGATTCCGTAGAAAGAATGGAACACATGTTTGTGAACAAGCTGAATCTATTTTTTTTATATGTTTACTTGTGTTCTCTGTCTGATATGTGTTTGTTTCCTATGTTATTGTAGGCTTTGAAAGGACCTTTTCAACCCACATAATGAGTTTAAGAGAAGATTGGTTTTGTTTTAGTAGAAGATGTTTGATTGTAGCAGAAGAGGATGATTGTTTTAGGTGTATGTTTTTGGGTTTTAGAAGAAAAAATTGTTGTTTATGTTCTGGAGTATGTTTTTAAGTTTACGAAACAATGTTTGTTTTAGGTGATTATTTTCATATTAAGTTTGTACTTTTATAACAAGTTTATAACAAACAATGTCTCTGTGTTTTGGGTTTAGATGTGTACTATTATGTTTAAATGATTTCTTTCTCATGCATAAGACATCCATGAAATAAGTTCCTTCTTCAAAAGCCACAACATAAAACAAACATAAGACAAGATAAATGTTTGACAATCAGAACACAAACATAAAGACATTTAATGTCTTACACTACCCACAAAATTAGACAATGATCATACATCCAACAACTACCACAATCATCGTCTTCTTCATATTAGCCTTAGATTCAACCAACACACTTTCTACTCTTTCAAATATCTCTTTCTCGATCTTCATTTGAATCTTCTCAAACACCATCTTCTCAAATTCTATACTTTCAGTTTTAATCTCCTTCAGCTCCTCCTCCAATCTTGCAAATTTGAATCCCAATGTCTCATACTCATTTAACAAGACCTCATCAACCACTTGAATGTGTGGTTATCGTTCTTGAGCTACAAAAAAAAATCACTTGTCGACCACAATGATAATAGCAATTCATATAAAAAACATGAGCATTTTGAATTTACCCAATGTTCAACAGCATAGAAACGACGAAAGTATCTTCGGTATCTAAAGGTTAAATGTCACCATTTGTTCCACGCACTTTGGAACACTTACGACTCTTCCTCGTGGACAATAGCTTGATGATCTACTAGATGCACCATACACACCGCTCATCTTCACATACCAATCCAAGTCTACAAATTTTAAAACTGCTAAAACAAAATGACGAGATACAAATTTCTCAACACGAAGTTTTGCTTTTAGAGTATGAAATTTAAGAAGCGGACTTCAAATTTCAAACCATAAGAGAAGCCTTACACTCGATTCTGCAAATTCAACAATCGTATTTTGATTTTTGAAATTATGATTCTTGAGGTTTTGACATTGAGATTTTTTAGGACAATAGTTTAATTGGGTATTTCACACGAATTCAGATCAAGTTTAGGCCACACAAATTTACAACTCCGGTTTGGTCTCATGCTTTCGCGGTATGACCTTTGGTTAAGCTCATAAGACATTAAAACTGACATCAATGGGTTATTAGGTTTCACACTATTTTTTCGGACATCTCTAAATCTAAAACTTCCATTTTATGGACAAACAAAATGAATGCATAGTTTGGACAGTATCTAGTTCTATATCATGCGTTTCGTGAAGAAATTTATCGTCTTCCCTAAAACCTTTCAAAAGTTTAGTTTTTCAAAAATAATTTTTTTTTCCGTTTAATATAGAAAATTGGGTTTCCGAGAACTGATATATGTGTTAGAAAAGTAGCTATATGTATAATGAAGTGTTAGAAAAGTACTTAAAATGAATATCCCTCATATGTTGTCGGCCTCTAGTTTTGAGTATTTAAAAGTTGTGTTGTCTCTTATCTCGTAAATCGGAAACAAAAGGATAACGTTTTGAGGATTAAAATTAAAAAAAAAAATACTGTTATTTCCTTCAATAATTGGGGACGTTGAGAAGTTATATTACTATAACAATTTCTGGAAAAGATGAAAACCTTTTGTCTGTTTCTTTGCAGTAATTCTAAACATGTTACTCGTGAGAGGGAGATAGAGAGATTGTCAGTTAAGTCACATTTAATCTATAAGAATCATTGAAGACAAAGAAAGAAGATATTTAGTCCAACCAAAACTCAATATTTTTCTTGAAGTTTCTCTGCTTGGCATCTATGGAGGAAGAGGATAGGATTGAAGAAGGAAGCAGCAACAACGACAGCTTGAGACGTGTTGGTACCGGAAGCAGCAGCGATCGGAGATGGGTCGACGGAAGCGAGGTGGGCTCTGAAACGCAGCCCTTCTCCGAATTCAGAGATGGAGATTACAATTTCGGGAATTTAAGGAGAAGACTAATGAAAAAACCCAAAAGAGTTGATTCTCTCGATGTTGAAGCCATGGAAATTGCAGGCGCTCATGGCCACAGTCTCAAGGTGAAAACCCCAAGTTTTGATTTTTGTTTCTAGTGCTCATATTGAAAAAATATGAAATTTTGTATTTTTTTGTATTTTTTGTAGGACATATCACTTTTGGGTACAATTGGGATAGCGTTTCAGACATTAGGTGTTGTGTATGGTGACATGGGAACGAGCCCTTTGTATGTGTTCAGTGATGTCTTCAGTAAAGTTCCTATAAGATCGGAAGTTGATGTTCTTGGCGCCTTGTCTCTCGTTATCTACACCATTGCTGTGATTCCTTTAGCTAAGTATGTTTTCGTCGTTCTTAAAGCCAACGACAATGGCGAAGGTTTGCTACCACGTAACCAAATCGCCGTTTAAAAGCATGTGTAAAGCGTTTCTCTCAGTATGTGTGTTTGTTTCTGCAGGAGGAACATTTGCTTTGTACTCCCTAATTTGTAGGTATGCAAAGGTGAATAAGCTGCCAAATCAACAACCCGCAGATGAGCAGATCTCCAGTTTTAGGCTTAAACTCCCAACTCCCGAGTTGGAACGAGCTCTTAGCATTAAGGAGGCACTGGAGAGTAAAGGGTATTTGAAAACTCTTCTTTTGCTTTTAGTCCTAATGGGAACTTCCATGATTATTGGCGATGGAATTCTTACACCAGCTATGTCAGGTCAGTCTGAGAGTTTTCCCACAAGATTCGGATCCATACTGTGTAACACCGCTGTTTTTACAGTTATCGGTTTCATAAACTAAGATGTGGTTGGGGTTTGATCTTTCTTTTGATTCTTATGCAGTTATGTCTGCAATGAGTGGTTTACAAGGTGAAGTTGAAGGCTTTGGAACAAGTGAGCACCACTGTCACATGATTTCTTTAGATATTTCTAAGCATCTTGAGGCCATTTTGATCATTGATATTCAATCTTTT
The DNA here is from genome assembly GCA_900406275.1 of Anastatica hierochuntica. Lineage (NCBI taxonomy): Eukaryota > Viridiplantae > Streptophyta > Magnoliopsida > Brassicales > Brassicaceae > Anastatica > Anastatica hierochuntica. Next base: position 19,510 of record OVAN01004423.1, read on the forward strand.
GTGTGTTGTTATCAGATGCGTTGGTTATATCTTCGATTCTGATTCTTGTGGCTTTGTTCAGCATACAACGATTTGGGACGGGTAAAGTGGGTTTTCTCTTTGCTCCAGTTCTTGCACTTTGGTTCTTCTCTCTCGGTGCTATCGGAATCTATAATCTGTTGAAGTACGACTTCACTGTCATAAGAGCACTAAACCCGTATTATATCGTTTTGTTCTTCAACAAGAATAGCAAACATGCTTGGTCTGCTCTTGGTGGATGTGTCTTATGCATTACAGGTAGAACACACACTCTCACTTTAAGTTGCAGAACACTCAAACGTTCTTACAAAGTGTTTAAAACTACGCAGGAGCTGAAGCAATGTTTGCAGATTTGGGACATTTCTCTGTTCGTTCTATACAGGTTGGGTACCACCTTATGATCACAGGTTATGTTAATAATGAATTGGTGATGACTATAACAATGATATTTGGATCAGATGGCATTCACTTGCGTGGTGTTCCCGTGCCTTCTCTTAGCTTATATGGGTCAAGCTGCTTACCTAACAAAGCATCCTGATGCCTCGGCTCGCATATTCTATGATTCAGTTCCCGGTATCAACTAATATATCCCCAAGGTCTCAGCTCAATTATATGTTTCTAAGGTAATCTGCAGCATGCTGAAATTTGTGATAAAATGCAATTTTATGCAGAGAGTTTGTTTTGGCCAGTGTTTGTGATTGCGACATTAGCAGCAATGATTGCGAGCCAAGCCATGATCTCTGCGACTTTCTCATGTGTCAAACAAGCTATGGCTCTAGGTTGTTTCCCAAGGCTGAAGATAATCCACACTTCTAAAAAACGAATGGGTCAAATATACATTCCTGTCATCAATTGGTTCTTGATGATCATGTGCATACTTGTTGTCTCCATCTTCAGAAGCACAACCCACATTGCCAATGCTTATGGTCAGTTTTTGTTCAGTTTAGTTTTGTATTCTTCGGTTTTAAGATGCGTAAGGAACCATATGAAAAGCTTTATGAGTTTTTGATGTTTGTACTCCATTCTTCTGTTTTCTTGTTTCAGGCATAGCAGAGGTAGGTGTGATGATGGTGAGCACAGTATTAGTAACACTAGTGATGCTTCTCATTTGGCAAACCAATTTATTTCTCGCTCTTTGTTTCCCACTTCTCTTCGGATCCGTAGAGACCATTTACTTGCTTGCGGTTCTCACCAAGATCTTGGAAGGCGGATGGGTTCCGCTGGTATTCGCCACTTTCTTCCTCACAGTAATGTACATTTGGAACTATGGAAGTGTACTCAAGTACCAAAGCGAGGTGAGGGAGAGAATCTCGATAGAATTTATGCGTGAACTCGGTTCAACTCTTGGAACAATTCGAATCCCCGGGATAGGCCTCCTCTACAATGAGCTTGTCCAAGGTATACCATCCATTTTTGGACAGTTCTTGCTCACTCTTCCTGCGATTCACTCAACAATCATCTTTGTCTGCATCAAATATGTTCCTGTTCCGGTTGTTCCTCAAGAAGAAAGATTCCTTTTCAGACGGGTTTGTCCTAAAGACTACCATATGTTCAGGTGTATCGCGAGGTACGGTTACAAAGATGTCAGAAAAGAAGATTCGAGAATCTTTGAACAGCTGCTTATTGAAAGTCTAGAGAAGTTCTTGAGATGTGAAGCATTAGAGGATGCTTTAGAGAGCACTCTTAATGATTTTGATCCTGATAGGGTTTCCATTGCAAGTGAAACTTGCACAGACGACCTCACAGTTCCTCTCATTAACCGTGCAAAACCTTCTGAGGCAGAGCAAGAGTTGGATACAGAGGTTTTACCATCTTCAAGTGTAGGGTCGTCGATGGAGGAAGATCCAGCTCTGGAATACGAGCTTGCGGCTTTGAGAGAAGCCACGGACTCGGGGCTAACGTATTTGCTGGCCCATGGAGATGTGAGGGCGAAGAAGAATTCGATTTTTGTGAAGAAGCTTGTGATTAATTACTTCTATGCGTTTTTGAGGAGGAATTGCAGAGCTGGGGCTGCGAATCTGACTGTTCCTCATATGAACATCTTGCAAGCTGGGATGACTTATATGGTCTAGTGTTTGATTCTTTAGTTATACGCACTTTGAATAATTTTTTCTTCCTTATGATCTTTCCATGTGTTAGGTTTTGTGGTGGACATTTATGATTGTTGTTACCTTGAGGAAGAAACGAAGGTGGAAGATTTCTTATTATTCATATTGTCATGGTTAAGGAAAATAAACTTTTAATAAATAAAGATGGTGTTTCTTTCTATTTCTCCTTTTGGATTCTTTGCGGTGATTTTAATGAAATCCGAACACTCTCTGAAAAATTAGGGGGGCAGGGATAGAGAACTTTGGAGCTTGATTGACTTTCAGACAATGATTCAAGTTTGTGGTTTATCGGATTTAGTTTCTACCGAAAAAAAATATTCATGGGTTGGGAAAAGAAGGGATTTTACGATTCAATGTTGCTTGGACCGGGTGATGGCAAACTAGAAATGGAAAGCACTCTATCCTCTATCGGAGATAGAGTTCTTGGACTTGGTGGAGTCGGACCACCGTCAGGTGATCATAAAAATGCGCAATAAACTTGAATGTGGACGACGTCACTTCCGGTTTGACTATCGACTTTCCAGTGAACCTGAATTCAAGCATGTTGTCGCTAACGGCTAGAAGGAAAATACAACAAGATTGATTGGGGCTCGGATTCGCACCTGTCGATCACAGCTCTCTACTTGGAAACGCAAGAAGCAGATGAACTCCCAGAAACGAATAGCCGAACTTCGCAACCAGATTGATGTTATGTCACGCCAGTCACATACATCAATAGCGAAGATTAAAGAGCTTCGGGTTGCGCTTGGTCAAGCATATAAAGCTAAGGAGCTGGTTTGGTTTCAAAAAAGTCGAACCAACTGGCTAAGATATGGAGATCGCAACACTTGCTTCTTCCACACCATCACCAAGAACCGGCGAGCAAAGAACCACATCACTTTCATTCAAAACGAAGCGGGGCAGGTGCTGAATGGGGATGTTGATATCTGATAGCTCAGATTTTCGCCCGAGATAACACTGCAAGTGCACAGAAGTACGTTGTAGTGGTTCAGGATCGAACCCACAGAGACCAAAGGTAGCACGAAGAATGTAAGATCAAAAAGCGAGGTAAAGCTAAAAATATGTCTTTTAAGAAGATGCAAATATCGAAATTAAGAGAACAAAAAAGCAGGCAAGCAACAATGAGGTGTAAATCAATCAAAGAAGTGTTGGGCATTCGGTATTCTCAGGGAAATAATTCATTATTGAGTCAAATTATAGAATAGGAAACAAATTTTAAACCGTCTTGAACTCAAACACTAATATAGAATTGATCTACTTCCGTAGTATCAATTCCATATGTATTAGAAATCTCGAGACTAACTTCCGTTGACTCTCAATTTCTAATCATGCATTCCTAACATATGTGATATGTTCACAATTCACTTAAACATCAACTTCCATTGGCTTAAGAAGAATTGCTCATCTAAGATTCTTTCAGGCATTTTATCGAACACTTTCCAGGCGTTAAATTACCTAAGATCAGAAACTAAGTGATCAATTTAATTTCATGCATTACGAACAATCCTAGGTGAAGATCCAATTGATTAAATCCCTAATCATACAATTCTATATAAGAAAATCATGAATCCCTATGTGAGAATCCTAAACCCAACGAATAAACTACTCACTCATGTTCAGAGAATCAACACAATTCAAATCAGAGAGAGACATCACTGTATTAATTAATAAAAAAAAAAGGTTGAGAGTTCTTCTCAGATTCGAAGTACGGAAGATGATTCTTCTCTTTAGGTTACAAAACTCTTCCTTGCTCTCAAAAACTCAGAAAAAGTGCATAGTGAAATAGGAAACATGAGCCTAGGTTCTAGTAATGAGATCCGGTTCAAGATAAGTTCGGTCTAGTTCTTCGTAAAAATTGGTCTGAAAATCGGGATAGGGATAGACCGATCCAGGGACAGGGATCGATCGATCCTTGTCCATATTTCTACATATTTTCCAGCCTTCAAGAAAACTTTCTTCCAAGCTTGAAATCCATCCAAAGTGCATTCTTTTTGCACATCCAAGCTCGATTCCTGTAAAAACAACAAAGAACACAAATCCGCGCCAAAAAGATCCGAATACATACTAAAAACCATAAATCTCGTGTGAAAACCATGATAAAAACCACTAAAATAATAACACATCAAATCCCCCAGACTCGAATCTTTTCTTGTCCTCAAGTAAAGGAAACGAAGACTAAGCCTATGGGAAAAGAGATTTGAAAACCAAATGGAACCTATGCTATCAGAAAACCTTACTTTGCGCTACTTTCGCTAACCATATAAACTCAGAACAATTAGAACATTCTCCCCAAGAATCGCTGCATAACCTCCCAAGCCCATCCATACTCTAAAATCTGAACCTACGAACTCAGCTTCCATGTTAATAAATCTCTACATTCATTTAAGATGGGCGTGAAACTTTTCACCGAAGAACTCATAATCACGAAATCAGGCTAGGTATTCAAGGCTTTTAGGGGTGAGGCTTAGAGTGTTTCGGGTATCAAAAGTTGCGTCAAGATGCAAGACATTATGCAAAATTGCAGGAGAGAAAGAGTATATTGATATCCATGTCCCCTAACTACCCAAGTACAAACCACCAAT
>OVAN01004424.1:0-25910 GCA_900406275.1 Anastatica hierochuntica
TTTCCCCATTAACAAATCTATAATCCTGATGAAATGATTTCCCTGAGAACATTCTATGCCTAGCGTCTTCCTCCAATCGTTTTACAACCCGTGTTTACTAGCTTTCTTTCTTGATTTCGAATTTAGTTTCCTTCTTCCAAAAATACNATAGTTCTTTGCACACATTGGTCTTTGTGGATTCGATACCCGAACCACTACAACGTACTAACTGTACGCTTGCAGTGATTTCTTGGGTGAAAACCTGAGCCATCAGCGGCAGAGAGTTGGTCTTGATCAGAAGCTCCTTCGGATCCTCGTATTCCTCTTAGTGTTTGGTCTTCCCGGTTGGACAGTGGAGCTCAGCCTGGTAGTTGTTGGCCGATGGGTTTCGTGCCCGTTTGGTTCCCTCAGGTAAGTGTTTTACTGTCCTAGCCTTGGCTCGGTGTGTCTCCGTCTTGTCTTCAACGGTGACATGGTCTATAATTTGCTATCCACGGCGTCGGATGGTGCTTAGTCCTTTAGATCTCGTTTTTCATTTCCCTAATCTTTGTTTATCTCTTTTGTAATTTTAAAATCAAAAAGTAAATAAAAATGAAAACTTTTTAACAAAAAAAAAGAAAAAGAATGAAAGCATATTATGGATTTTAGTTATCAAGTGATAAATAGAATTTATTCTAATAGCATTATTATTACATTTATATATGTGATCCATCAATTTCACTAGTGAAGTAGTAACATCCACGTTCTCCAATTTCTCTAGTCCACCAGTTTTTAATTTTTGTTCCATTAGTCAATATTTTTTTTTGTTTTAGTCCGACATTACATAATATATATAAACACACATTGTTTGTTCCAAATCCTTGAAAGAGATATGAGTATTTTTCTCTCATCCCAAAACCATGAAATGATACTATCAAATCAAAACATAGATATATGCTTTCCAGATCATTGTATGCCTCTGTATGATTCCTAGAAACTAAGTTAACTCAATTTTCTCTTCATGAATATATGTCGCAGAAAAGGCTTTACATTATTGATAAATATTACGGTTATAATTTAAACACATGTCATAAAAATTGCTAATTAAGTAATTATTGATGATACACGTAATCTTGTGTCGTAGTGATTATTAGAGTTTGGAATGCCAATAAATTATGGTTCCGCTACATACTATAACTTTTTGTTGCTTGAGTACGTATTATATAATTTTTGCAAGGACAATAACGTTAAACATGTATTAAAAGTAGGTTTCTTGTAGACATTAACGTAGTAATTTTTACTTTTATTTATCTATATTTAAAAAGTTTGTCGTTTGAAAAACAATGAAAATGATATTTTTCAAGTAAAATGAAAAAAATATTAATCTAAGGTTTAGGTCATTACTAATAGAGCCGTAGCAACAATTTTGAAGGCCGTCCGCGAGTAAAAAGGGTCACTCTAGAGTTTTTTTTAGTATTATAGTTAATAAGTTAATTCCATTTGCCTTAAACTTAAATTTTGGAGAAAAAAGATCGCAAAATCACATTTCAAAAAACTCGAACACATCACCAAAGACAATAGGATCATAGCATAATACTTCTAGACTACTGAAACACATTTGAATCTAAGGGCCGAAAAAATTAATAAACTTTCGGAGGGCCGCAGTCGTCGCGTTTCCGGTGTCTGCCACACGACGGCTAAGTGAATCCCAAAAAATCCAACTTTGTCGCATATGAAACTGCCACATTGGTTGCCACTTGTTATATCCAGGTGCGTAGGGCACAAATACGCAATTCCACATTTGTATGTCAAAACTAGTCCACGCGCTTTTACATATATTACATGCAATAGCATATGCTGCTCCCATTCATGAAAGGTTAATCATTTTCACTAAATCTACTAATTAATAAATTCTAAATATTATTTGGTTAATCTGTACAAATACACACACATATATAGTTTAAATAATAGATAATGCCTATATTAAAATCTTATTTTATTTTACTGTGTAAAGAGTTAATAAAATGATAATGTTTTAGACACACTACAAAAAAACTGAAGAATTCCGACAGAACATTTCGTCGAAAATTCGTCGGGATAACCTATCATCGGTTTCATTTCGTTGGGAAAAAAGTTCGTCGGAATCTCCGACGAAATTCAGACGCAATTCCGACGGACATTTTTCCGACGAAATTCCGATAAAAGTAGCCGTGAAAAAACTCGTCGGAATTTCGTCGGTAATAATACCGACAAAATAATTTCATCAGAAATTATTCCGACGAACTTCTGACAAACACCGTCGTCGGCATAGAATTCTGCCGAATTATACCGTCAGGAAAATATTCCAACGACATGTTTCGTCGCGAAAAAATTCCGACGAAGTGATATCGCCAGTAAAATATTCCGACGAAACACTTCGTCGGAATATTTTCCAGTTCGTCGGAATATTTTCCAGACGATATGTTTCGTCGGAAATTTTAGAATTCCGACGACCTCTATTCGTCAGGAATTTCCGACGAAAATATGTCGTCAGAAATATTAATTAAATAAAACTCAATAATTAATTAATTTAATTATTTGATTAATATTAATAAAAAATAAATATTACTATTATTTTGTAATAAAAGTTTTTAATATTATAAATAAAATTTAAAATTAAAACCATATTTATAAGTTTTAAGAAAACATTAAATGCGACAAAAAAACTAAAAGGAGTCCGGAAACAGCTCATTCATCTTCGCCAACATGATCTCGTTCGTTTTCTGCGTCACTGCAACTTGAGACTGATTTTTCCATGATTGTAGCGTTTTGGGTCTTTATAGCTGCAATCCGCTCATCTTTTTCTCTTTGCCGCTCCTAGTGCTCGGGATCATGATATAGAACTTGTGAAGAAGAAGACGTAGCGCGACGACTTAAGCCAACCAGACGATATTTTTTCCTTGGAACCGCCTGAAAAATTAAAGAAATTTATTTTATACCTATTAATAAAAATAATTAATCAAAAATAAAAAATTACCTCAAACACGAGTTTGTTCATTTGCTCTCGAGTGAGGGTGTTTGAGGCCGAGGAACCCTCTTTGGCTGCTTCCGCTTCGGTTTCCACCAATTGGATGACCTCCCTCATCACAAGATCATCAATTACACAAGTTTTTTTTTGTTGGTGTAAACGGCCTTCATCAGAGTGAGATCATTGATGGGTTGACTATTGTTTTTTTCGATCTAAAAAAGAAAGTTTAATTTCATAGTTTTTTCCCTTAGATAAACTAATAGATAAAAATAAATATATTTTAATCCTTACCTATTTCTGTTCGAGGATAGCCATATTGTTGTTGCCCAAGTTATGGACATACATACTTTTTCTGCCACGGTTGCTACGACGGTTATCTGAGTTCTTCTCAGAACGATTCTTGGTCTCGGGTTTAGACCAATGGACTAGCAAGTCCGCCCACACCCTTTCATTTATATACTTTGACTTCTGATTCTTCAAAAACTTCTTCTTCCACTCACAGATCTGGCCGCCGTAGTGGTCCATCGCCTATTGGTGAAAAGCAATCTGAACCGTTTCCGTCAAGTTCGTTCCCAAGTGAACTCTTGTTGAAAAAGAAAACATAACATTAGTGAAAATTTATTATTAAGAAAAATAATATAGAAAATGATAATTAAGAAAAATACCGCAAATTGATTGAATCACCTATCGTGGTCATCTTGAGGCATCTCGTTGTATTTTGGATATCCAAACTTGAGCATTTTGTACTCCATCCTCAGGATGCTCTTGTTAATCTCATTTCCCGATATATCAATACTAAATAAAACATGAAATTATTTGAAATAATTACTACAAACTAAAAAACGCAATAGATTGAAAAACATACCAGGTAGTGCCTGGGATCTTTCGAGGATCGAGTTATGTAATACCAGCTCGACCTGGTTGTTGCACCAATTCTTCAATAGGCATTTGATCTGGCAATTCTAGAACGTCTAAAGGCGAGGATTGCTCCTCGGAGGTATGTGGTGCACGAGAATTGGCATGAATAGAACTGCACAGCGTGCCCGACCTACAAAAGTAAATATAAAAAAGTTAAATAAGATTTAATAATTTTGTTAACATATTATAAAATTGGAAACATCTTGAGTAAATATAAATACAATTAGTTTTTAGACAAAGTAAATTTTAAATATATAAAAATTGGTTTCTAATATATATTTGTTAAAAACTGTAAACTATTATTTGCAAAAACATTTTAAAATTTTAAAAAGTATAGTAATAAATTATATTTAATAAAAAATTATATATTTACAAAAAGTAAATTATCATATATACTAAAACCGTATTATATTTAACAAAATATTATATATTTACTATGAAACGACATATAAGTTTTTTAAAAATTTATTTAATTAAAATGTTTTATATTCATTAAAATGTTTATATTTAATAAAAACGTAATACAATTTTTTGAAAACATTATATTAACTAAAAACCTTTTATATTTAATAAAAACTTTATATATTTTAAAAAAAACATTTTGTAATTTTTTTTAAAAATTTTGTTTACTAAAAGCGTTATATATTTCCAAACAAATTTTTTTATATATGATAACTATATCTTTTTAGTAGAAAATGTTATATAATTTAAAGAAAATTTTAATTTACTAATAAACGTTTTATATATAGTATAAAATTTATATATTACAAATGAATATAATATAAACATTTATAAACTTTTAAATACAAAAACGTTATATATACAAAAAAATTATAATTTGGAAAAAAATTCAAAACTCCTAAATTCTAAAACTAACAAATCCTCAATCATTCTCAAACATTCAAACCCTAAAACTAACAAATCCTCAAACTTTCTCTAACATTCGAATTCTAAAACTAACAAATCCATAACAAATCTAATCACCTAAATCTATGAAATCTAACAAAAATAAACCAAAAATAATGAAAAAAAGAAGAGGAAACTTACATGATTAATTGGGAATGAGAAAAAGTTATGTTCTTCTTCGTTGAGAGAGAGATTGAAACTCGATGGACGGGAGAAAGAGATAATAGGAAAGAAGAAGAGAATTAAGTTTTCTTTTAAGTGTAAAAATTTCTGACGAAAATATTTCATCGGGAATTCATTAAAAATAGGCGCTAAACGAAAAAGTGGCGCTTAATTTTCCCGGTAAAATTTTCATTTTGCGACGAAATTCCGACTTAATTTAAATTTCATCGGGATTTCGTCGGAAATATTTAGTAAATAGTAATTAATACAATTAATTATGGTTTGACTTATGATTTTAAAAGGCATATTCTATTTTCGTCAGGATTTTGTCGGAATTTTCCGACGAAATACCGACGAAACTAGAATACTCCCTGCATGTCGCCTGATTTGTCAGTCACAATTCGTCGGATATTCATAGGAAAATATATACAAATTTCTGACGAAATAGGGAAAATACATACTAATTACAATTAATTCGTCTGGAATATTCATGAATTTTATAATATTATAATTTTTTGAAAATCCAAAAAAAAACATTAATTCAAAATTATAACGAACAATCAAAGTTAAATGTTTGTTTATGTCTATAGGTGTTATATAGTAAGTTCATGATTCTCTCGAATGTTAAGCTGAGAAATTTTAAATCTTTTTAAATCATTATCTTCTTAACCAACATCATTACACACTTCTTACAAAATAAACTGCTATTGCATAGACCCAAAATTAATTGTAAATTTTCAGTTTTAAAAGATGAACTCCAACCTCGGCTTATAAGTTCGTAATGACTTATAAGTTTTTACATTTAAACATCTCTATTGCTTAAATTCTTAAAAACATAAAATATATTATATATATTACTCTGAAATTACATGTTTCTGATAAATGTCAATTTACTCAGAATCCGAAGAATAATCAGAAGGGCATGAATCAGAATCTTCGCCAAACTCTCCAACCTCGATTTCTGATTCCGAGTGCACAACGTCATCTTGTCCGAATTCCGTAAAATTGATAACGAGTTGAATATTTGCTGAATCTTCAATTGGACTTATGTTGATGCTAAAGTCTGTTTGTAGTGGATCATGATCAGCTACTCCATGTACTCGTCCTCTCGGATGAATGGACGTGAAAATGATCCAAGGGTCGTCTCTGTGCCTAACTCGAGGATAACGGAGATAGCAAACCTAATAATTTTTTTGTTATTAGTGATACGTCATATATATATATATTGATGAAATATTACAAAATAAATTGTCATACCTGATTAGCTTTGGAAGAAAAAATGAATGGATCGTAAAACTGCAGTCTCCATCGTGAATGCACCGATGTAACACCATATGTGTCAGTTTTCACCCCACGATTAATAGTATTGTCGTACCATTCACAAAAGAAAACCGTGCACCTCAATCCAACCATTGTTGGAAACTGAATTTCCAAAATTTCTTTTAAGTTACCGTAGTAGACATCGTCACCAGATGAGGGCATAACACCAACATCAAAAGTTGTCCTTGCACGGCCTTCCCTATGAAATGTGAATGCATATCCTCGAGTGCAATATCTCGGAAATGACTTTAACACATAGTTTGGTCCACACAAAAACTCAATTAACCAATCTGGAAATATTACACATCTGGTCGCACCTGTGTTAACCTAAAAAAAAGAAACATTATTATGCTTGAACACTATAACAAAAAAAGTTGTTTCCTTTTACAATAATCTTATTTCAAACACTTACATAGTCATAAAGCCATCCCGCAAAATTCTTCTATTTGAGTTGTTCAAGCTCATCTTCTGTGGCGTGTCCATAAGTGAAGCGCATCTCTGCCATGTAAATCCTGTATAGACTATGTGAAGAATTTTAACTAGAGAAAACTTAAATGCAACTTAACTAGTTATAATAGTTTTAAGAAACATAGTATGTATACCTTTCATATTCTAGAACATCTTCGCAATTAGTGAGCAAATATGTTTGGAGATGAGCGTGCTTCTCCTATGTAAATCTCCGGTTTCTGGATTTTCCACTAAGTCGTCCAATTTCTCTGAACATGTTTGGGATGTTAACATAATGCGTAGCCATTTCACCTCCGTCATCATAGCGAGCTAGTCGTCGACTTTTTTTTTCCGCACTTCTAATGGAAAGTAGTATTTAGCAAAATTTGAAGTTTCTTCATTGATGCTCTGTGCGACTATAGATCCTTCAACCTTGCTTAAATTTTTGACCTTCTTCTTGAGATGACATATAGCGCTGAAAAGGATACATCCATCTATACTGCACCAGACCACCAAGTGCTGCTTCTCTCGGGAGATGAATAGGAAGATGTTCCATAACATTAAAAAATGAAGGAGCAAATATCTTGTCGAGGTTGCAAAGAATCATAGATATGTTATCCTCCAAATTGCGAATACCAGTCATTGAGAGTGATCTCACGCTTAGATCACGGAAGAATGCACTTATCCCTATATTAAAAAGGAAAAAAAATGTACGTAAAAATAATTAGAATAAATATAAATGAAAATTAATTCAATTTTTTAATTAAACTATACCTGCAATTGCTTCATGAACAATTCGTGGCAATAGTCCAGAAAAGGCAAACGGAATGAGGCGTTGCATCATAACATGACAATCGTGGCTCTTCATACCAATAAATTTTTCTTCATTTTTGTCGACACAATTACGGAAGTTAGATGCATATCCGTCTGGATATTTAACATTGTTTGTAATCTAATCAAAGAACTACTCCTTCGCAGATGCATTCAAACGATATATAGGAACATAACCTTTACCACGCTCATTGAGATGAAGTTCTGGACGAGCACAAATATCAACCAAATCAAGTCTTGACATCAAATTATCTTTCGTTTTGCCTTGGACATTAAGAATAGTGTGCATCAAATTGTCGAAAAAGTTCTTCTCAATATGCATGACATCTAAATTCTGCTACAAAAAATGATGCTTCCAATATGGCAAATCCCAAAATATACTCTTTTTATGTCAATTGTGGTATTCTCCGAAACTGTATACTAGATAATGTATGTTTCCACCTACGTCTGGCGTCCACTCAGCATCAAAATCTCTTAATTAGTTCAACAAATCACGACCACTTACTTCAGTAAATGGACTGTCAAACACCTTTTTGTTCTTTCTAAAAAATGTCGTACTCCTACGATATGGATGATCGTGTAGCAGAAATCGCCTGTGACAGTTGAACCAACAAGTTTTGCGACCTTGCTATCTTGTCAATAAGGACACGCTAGCCTCCCATGCGTTGTCCACCCAGATAACATACCATATGCTGAAAAATAACTTATTGTCCACATAAGTACTGCCTGCATCTGAAAATTTTCTTCGTACGAAACATCGTAGGTAAGAGCCCCATGCGTCCATAGTAGTTCCAACTCATATATAAGTGGTTGAAGAAACACATCAAGTGATCTCTTAGGATGCTCAGGACCGGGGACAAGAATGGAGAGGAATAGAAACTCCCGTCGCATGCACATATATCTGGCGGTAAGTTGTAAGGTGTCAAAATTATTAGACATAGGGAATATTGACGTCCATGCTTCCCAAATGGATTAAAACCATCAGTACAATAATCCAAGGTAGACGTTTCTTATCTCATACGCAAATTCTGGATATTTTGATTGGAAATGCTTCCATGCTTTTGCATTTGAAGGATGTGTAATCTCACTATCTGTTGAGTGTTCTGCATGCCATCTCATTGGTCTGGCCATGTGTTCTGACTGAACCAGCCTCTTCAACCTTTCTGTCAATGGCAAATACCATATCCATTTGTATGGCATTGGAACTCTTTCGCTCGTATCCTGATAACGAGATTTACCACAAAATATACATTTCTTCAGGTTCTCATCTGCTCTCCAATAAATCATGCAATTATCAATGCATACATCTATCACTTGATACAGTAAACCAAGACCTGTTACAAGTTTCTGAACCTCGTAGTATGAAGCAGGTGCAATATTATCCTCAGGTAGAAAACCTCTCACAAAATCAGCAATCGCGTCCACGCATTCTTCAGCCAAATTTTAATATGTCTTTATGGTCATCAATATACTTGCAAATGAAAAAGGTGAATGGCCATCTCTGCATCCTTTGTACAATGATTGTTTCATTGAATCTAACATATCCAAAAATCACCTTGCTTCTAAATTGGGTTCTTCCCGTCTATCTTCTTCCTCAACCATTAAAGGTAAATTTTCTCTATAAGCATCATTTACCATTTGAACAGTACCTACACCATAATCTACATTTGTGATATGTTCTTCTAACCTATTCGACATATGGGGTTTTCTAGTACTACCATAATCAGTTTCTCCATGAAGATATTAAATCTTATATCTCGGCATAAACCCATTGATATATAAATGCTTCCAAACTTCAGTCTTCTTAATATTCATATTATTCTTACAAGAGGAGCATGAACATAATAATTTACGGGTTCGTATAGCTTCCGATTGTCGCTGAGCCACCGACATGAATTCGCTAATACCATTTGCATATTCTTCTGTAAGTAAATTAGTTGTTGGATCTATAGCAGGTTTATTCATCCACAAACGAAAATAATGAGGGGGAGCCATATATGTGGTTTTTTTGTGTGCGTTTTGTTGTGAATGAGGGTGGGTTGTATTTATAGGTGAAAATGTACGGAATTTCCGACGAAATTCTGACGAATTATCGGCGAAATTATTTAAATATGGAACGGCAATATAAACGGTAGTAATTTTCCTCGAAAATTCATCTGAAATTTCTGACGAATTTCCGACGAATATATTATTTTCAAACAACTTATTAAACGGTCATAGTTTCGTCGGGAACTCGTCTGAAATTTCCCATGAATATATTATTTTCAAACAGCTTATAAAACGGTTATAATTTTCGTCGGGAATCCGTCTGAAATTTCCGACGAATTTATTATTTTAAAACAGCTTATTAAACAGTCATAAATTTCGCCGGGAATTCGTCTGAAATTTCCAACGAATATATTATTTTAAAACAGCTTATTAAACGGTCATAAATTTCGTCGGGAATGCATCTGAAATTTCCGATGAACTTCCGACGATCGTTTAATTTTAAAACGGCTAATTAAACAGTCATTAAAATCATCGGGAATTTGATAGAATTTTCCGACGAATTCGCAATGAATTTGACACTTACCTTAACAAATATATTTTTCCTCAGTTATTCGTCAGAATTTATCTCCAAAAGAATTGTTTGCGGTTATTTTTTGGAAAAAACCGACGAAACATATTTCGTTGGAATTGCGTCGGAAAATTCCAACAAAATCCAAACGACACCTCAAATTTGTACTTCGTCGGGATTTCGCTGGAATTCCCTCTGGGTTTTTCGATGAATTTGTGTTCGTCGGAATTTCCGTCGAGAATTACCCTATTTTTTTAGTGGCATATAAATCATAACGCTACAATAAAACTATGAAACTAGCTTAACAGTAAAAAAAGATGGTGAAACCATAGTTAGAGCGTATATGTCTATTGTTTTGACAATTTTTTTGAAACGATCAATTATGCCATTTTTTATTATTGGTTCATCTTATCAAAGTCGGCCTAAGGTTTTGAAAGTTATACTCCTAACAGATAAATCGAACGATTTTATGATATACTTTAAATAATTTTTTAAATATCCAAATATTTTTAATATTAACTTTTTTCGTAAAATAGTAAACAATAAACCAAACAGTGCTTGTTATGTATGTATTCAAAACCCGCTATGGTCGTTCGTCTAAGAACTATTAGCCCCACATCTGTGTCACAATTCAGAGTTTAGAAATCGTAGAATGAAGAACATGACAAGAGAGAAGAGATTTGAGAAAATGTAGAAGAGCAATTATTCATTTCTTACTTGATCTCTTTGTTACAATATTTAGTTTCATATAGAAAAACAAAAATAAAGAAAAAATGAAGAATAATAAATAAAAATTTGAAGACAAAAACCAAATATTTTCCCGAGATACAACCCTATACAACTCTTAAGCCTTCTTGTATACCAGACTTTCTAGACTTCACCAAATTTCCAAGACTTCAAACGAGGGAGAACTTGGTCGAACATGATCAATTGTCAATACTCCATAGATTTTTGACCATTGGTGTTTGATAAAAAAATAATTTGACCATAGAAACTCCAGATGTCAAGTTTCAAACCATGAAAACCTACCTCATTAAAAACCTAAGTGTAGAAAATCACATAGGACAAAATCAAACTTAGGGAAAAAGAGCATAGACTGTATATACTAGGGACTTATGGATGAGACATGTTTATGAGTCCAATTTTTAAATGGCTAAACTCGCAAGCTTTGGTTTTAGCAGCCTTGGTAAAAATTCCAGTTAACTGTTTTGAACTCTTTGTATAACATGGCAAAATCACTCCTTGCTCCACCATCTATCTCACTTTATGGCAATCCACTTCAATGTGATTAGTCCTCTCACAGAACATCGAGTTAGATGAAATGTGAATAGCAACTTGATTGTCAAAATACATTGTGATTGACTTTGGTGATTCAATTCCCAAGCCTTTTACAAGAGACTTGAACCATATAAGCTCATTAGTGAGTTTCCTCATGGCTCTATATTCAGTTTCGACGCTTGAATAAGATACTTTCTGATTCTCACTCTTCAAAGTAACAAAATTGCCTCTAATGAATGTACAATAGCCAGTTGTGGACTTTCCATCCACTCTTTTTCCAGCATAATCAACATCACAATAGCCAACTATTTGTGAATTCTCATTGCATTCCATCCATATGCCTTGACCTGGAGCTCCCTTGAGATACTTGAGTATGCTAGGTATCATGTTCCAACGATGCATCTTGGGATTTTGCATATGCTGGCTCACCTGGTTCACATCAAAACATATATCAAGTATGGGCTTGTCCTCAATCTCCCCCGCTCTTATGACTTTGTAGCCTTCTTCGTCTTGGCTGGTTTTCCTATAAGCTTTCCTGCCTCAGTCAAAATATCAAGAGTGTACTTCCTTTGAGATAAGAACAATAATTCTTTCAAGCGACACACCTCTATCCCAAGGAAATACTTTAGTTCACCAAGGTCTTCAATATAAAATACAGAGTTAAGAAAGGTCTTAGTGACCTGAATACCTTTCTTGTCATTCTCGTAGATGATAATACCACCTACCTAGATGAGAATGACAACAATACCTTCTTGTTTTGAAAGTATTAATAGGGTATTGTCAGCCTAAGACTTATTGAAACATCTTTCCTTAAGGGATGTGTTTGGCTTGTGGTACCAGTCTCTAGGAGATTCTTTCAACACATAGATGGCTTTTTTGATTTTAAGAAACTTTAACAGAGCAACTATATCTTCAAGACCAGGTGGAGGAGTCATATAAATCTCATCTTCTAACTCATCTTGAAGGAATGCATTCTTGAAATTCATCTGCTAAAGGTCTCATTCAAAATTAGTAGCTAATAAGAGAATAATTCTTACCATGTGTAGCTTGGAAACTAATGCAAAGGTGTCTATATAATCTTCTTCATATATTTGAGTGAACCCCTTTGCATGCTGCCAGCCTAGCTTTTACCTTTTTATTTTTCCATTGTGAATATCCATTTGGAACTCACACTTTTCTCTTGCCTTTGGGAAGACATGCCTCATCCCAAGTGTGATTGTGTTTCATTTATGTTTTCTCTTAACTAACAACATCTTTCTATAATTTATGCTCTTTGGCATCTTCATAAGTCTTAGGCACTTATTTTTTTATCGAATTAAAACAAAGACTTGATGTTCTTTGGGAAATTGAGTAAGAGAGTAAATTGCTAGGTTAAGATGAGCAACAACTTTGTTATTGAAGTAAACACTTGTGTCCTTCCAAATTTTATATGGCTTTCTAACCCTTGTAATTCTTCTCAAAGGTTGCAACTCTTAAATCATTTCTTGCGACACTTCATCTTGATCATGAATATTTGCACCATCTAGTTATGATTCTTCTTAAATTGGATCGCTTGAACCATCTACTTGCAAATCTGGTTTTTCTTCTTGTGTGCCTCCCTCATGATTGAGATAAATGTCATTTATTGTCATGTTAGGTGCATTTTTCTCATTATCCTTTGGTTGGCTTATCCTAAGGTTTTCTAGTATGACTATGAGGATTGTGCCTTGGTCCGAAGATGAATGAGAGAGATCCTTAAGATTTTTCCAGCGTTTCTCGTTATTGTATCACTTGGTTTTCCATAAATTTAAAATCTCTTGATACCATAACCTTCTTCGTTTCTGGCACTTTACACTTATACTCCTTTTGAGTTGTTGAGTACGCAATGTATATTGCTTTGAGACTCTTTGCCTCAAGCTTGTTTCTTTGTTATCCTGAGATCATAACAAAAACCACAGACTCAAACAAACATAAGTGATTAATAACTTGTTTGCTTTTGTTGAGTACCTCAAGTAGAGAGATGTCATTCAGTATCTTAGTTGGAATCCTATTGATCAAGTAGTATGCTATCAAAGCAGCATATCCCCAAAACCTCTTTGGAAGATTTCTCTGGAAAATCATGGATTTTGCCACTTCCACGAAGTGTTTATTCTTTCTTTCTGTCACTCCATTTTTTTGGGTGTATGGACAACTTGTTTGACGAATGATTTCATGTTTGGGCAAGTATTCTTTTCAGGCATGACTAGTATACTCTCCACCATTATCCGATCTAGACATTTTGAGCTTTACATTGAATGGTTAGTGATATAATTCTGTAATTAATGAATGCTTCTAGGACCTTTGGATTTCAAAAATGCTAGCCAAGTATATTTCGATTTTTCATCAATGAATATGACAAAGTACTTATGATTCTTTCTAGATGCAAAAGGTGTAATCCAAAAATCCAAATGAACTAATTCAAAGCAATTCTCATTAATAGTTTCAGACTCGAGAAACACTAATTTACAATGTTTGCCCAGAACGCAAGCCTCATATTCATCATTTTTAAAGGAAATACTTGGAAACGATAATCCTAAGGCACGAGAATGAGGTTGTACTAATCTAGCATGCCAAATACAAACATTAGCCAAAACATGAGTAATTGTCGTAAAAAAAAGCCAAAATAGGAGCAGAACTAAAATCATATGATAAATCAGATATTGGCTTAGTGTCTTCAAGCATGTAAAAGTTATCCTTGGTTACACCTTTTCTACAAACCTTATTTGTCTTAATATTCTGAAAATTACTTCATTAAGACTAAAAATAACATTGCAGTTAAAATGAGTGACTGTCTTTTTTACATATAGCAAATTAGATGTAAAATTAGGCATGCAAATGGCTTTAGAATCATTATCAAACAACTCAAGTTTCCCTTCACCCTTAATTGAAATACAATATCCATTTGCTTGCATTTCCTATAGCCAGTTTGATGTTACTAATTAGGTTTGAATCATTAATCATATGATGAGATGCTCATAGATCTACAATCAAAGGCTTAGTAGTGTGTGAGGCATGCAATAATTTACCAGAATTCTCCTTGAGGGTTTTGATGAGTGCATCAAGATCTGATTTTTTTACTCTCTCATCTCGAGGAGAGGCAATGGAGACATTAGTAGTAGTCGAGGCTTTAAACTCTCCTTGTGTAGAATGACTAGCATGCTCATCTGTTTTGATGAAAACATTTGCCCTTGGTTCCTTGAACTTGTTACATTTGAGATGAGGGTATAGGATCCAACACTTATCTTTGGTATGACCCTTTTTGCAATGCTCACACACCCACGTCTTTCTATGTTCCTCTGTTGGTTTTTATAAGATCTCCCTTTCCATCAAATAATCCAAACGAACTTTGTTCCTTTTGAATTTTTGGACATATCTCTTTGAGTGTTGAAAGCTTGTATGATCTTAAGAGATGCTTGATTAGGTCAATAGAGATAAGATTTAAGGTCAATAAAAGACCAAATAACTTTTCTTGTTCATGCCTATCATTTGGAACAACCCGATAAATTGAGTGTGGTCTTATTATTCAAGTTCAGCCCACAAGGATCTAAACTTGCCAAAGTATTGAGTGAATTCAATGTCATCTTGACTGAGATCATTGATAGCCTTCTTCACTTGAAAGACATGGCTCCAATTAAAGATATTCTCATCTCCCAAAGCTCCTTTGTGGTTTCATAATAGGAACAAACCTCAAAGATTGATGCTTTTGAGGTTTGCAGATCGACAACACATTTTAGTATTTTTGAAACCACTTGTTTTCATCCACAAGAACATTTTCCTTGCAATTTTAATCTTGGGCCATTTTCTTTGGAGCTTCACACTCCATGACACGCTCCTAAAGGCTTCGACCACATAAAACGGCCTTGGTCAATCTAGACTAGAGAAGATAGTTAGTACCTCTTGAACTTTCCATGACCATATTGCTATTAACCAATGGGAAAAACAAAGAACCGCCAAAGAAAGATTCAAGAACCAAAGATTTGGAGATTAAAGAGTAAATGAGAATGGAATGCGGAAGATCTACAGAGAATAAGAGTCTAAAGATGTGATACCACGTCAGAATTCAGAGTTTAGAATTAGTATAATAAAGAACATGAGAAGGGAGAAGAGAGAAGGGATTAGAGAAAGTGTAGAAGAGCAATTATTCATTTCTTACTTGATCTCTTTGTTACAATATTTAGTTTCTTTTACGAAAAACCAAATATAAAGAAACATGAAAAATAATAATAACTACAACTTCCAAGATAAAAACAAACATCTTTTTCTGAGATACGATTTTGTACAACTCCCTAATCTTCTTATATGTATTTGTACTAAATTTTCCAGATTTCACCAGATTTTCCAAACTAGATAACATAAAAAACTTGATCGAGTTTGATCAATTTTCAATAAGGTGAAGATTGGTTGACGCTTTTTTTTTTGATAAAATGTAAATATATACCAATAGGCTTTAATGTTTTACAACATTTTAGTGAGTAATGGCCCAAAAAAACACCATTACTCTGTTTTAGATCCTAGGGAATAGTACAAAGGTCAACTGTGAGTAAACCACTTAGAAAGTAGGCCAGCTCCTTGTTTTGTGTATCTGAGGGCTAGCAGGGTGTCTCTTATGTTGCGATCAATCTGTTTAATAATTTCAGCTGTAGACGAGCAACCTCCTCCATGAAGCCTTAGATTTCTCTCTTTCCAAATCATGTAGATGGTTACTTGGACAGCAAGTTTCTTGAGGGTTGAAGAAAGACCAACATTTTTACCCAACATCCACGACAATAGCACCCGCCAGTTAGGAAAGGTAGCTAGAGGCATTCCCAGCTTCTTTAGAACATATAGCCATTGTAGAGTAGCTGCAATATAAGAAAAGATGATCTCTAGATTCATCCACATGAGAAGAACAGAGAATGCAGTCCGCGTTTGTTAGCACTCCCCAATCTTTCATCCTTACTTTTGTTGGAAGACGATCCAGATTTATAGTCCAGAATGTGAAGGCATATTTTGGAACATGTCTCTTAAACCAAACTGCTTTACACCAGTATTTTTCCTCAGTCGTAGGTCTTAGAATGGACCATGTTATCTTTGTGGAGAATTCAACTTTCCTGTCTCCGTCTATGCCCCATAGATAAAGATCTTTGCCACGAGTAGAATTAGGCATCTGCACTATTAATAGAGTGTCACGCAGTTGAGATAATTGGATGTTCCTTACTCTTAGTGATGGCAAAATCCAGCCTGTTGAATTACACCCCTGCTTCACCGTAGCATCTAAGGGAATACCCATCTTTCTTGGACCATCATTACCAATTGCAGAGATGAGCCATTCCATATCATTCCACTTATGTAGCCAGTAACTTGCGCTTTCCCCCATCACCAATTTGACAGCTAATAAGACATTTTGCTAGCGGTCTTGGATATAGAATGGATCTCCAAATCCATGAAGAAGATTGTTTTGGTTTTGCTAGCCAAAAGATCTGATTTTTAAGCATGTGTTTCCTCATCCAAGCCACCTAAAGAGAACCAATGTTTGTCAAAATTAACCAAATCAATCTCAGATTAAGAACTTTGTTCCAAGTAACTAGATCACGTAGACCAAGACCCCCTTCACTCTTGGGTAAACAGATGTTATGCCAAGAGACTTTAGCTGAGGTTGATTTGCCCTAGTTACCAGACCAGAGATAATTGGAGCAAATGGCCTGAATAATTTTCAGAAAATTTTTTGGGAGTGCAAATGCAGAACACCAGAAATTAATCATGATGTAGATAACAGATTTGATGAGAAGAAGTCTACCAGCGAAGGAGAGATTCCTTACTGTCCAGTGAGCAATTCTTCCTCTGATCATATCTATGAGAGGGGATTATTCAAATTTCCTTAATTTCCTGTGAAATAATGGTAGACCAAGGTACCTTATAGGTAAAGATCCCATCTGAAAACCCATGGAGTGGAGAGCAGAAGCTTCCTCCTCAGATTAACCAGCAACAAACAGGGAGGATTTATCTCTGTTCATGGAGAGACCAGAGAGCCACTGGAAGGTGTCAAGAGCCGAGGTTATTCCTTGAAGAGAATCTACTTTACCATCAAAAAATATCATCAGATCATCAACAACTGCAAGATAAGAAACCTTAGGATTCTGGTAGAGGGGATGACAACCTATTGTCCCGTTGTCAAAGCTTGGTGAATCATGTTTGAGAAAGTCTCCATCACAATGATAAATAAGGTAGGAGACAAGGGGTCACCTTGACGAAGGCCTTTTCCACCTTGAAAGAAACCACAGAGATCACCATTAATATTGACAGAGAAAGAGGTAGAGGAGATACATTGAGAAATCCAGTTTATGATCTTGGTGGGAAAGCCAAAAGTATGGAGAGTATGAGAAATGAAATCCCATCGCACACTATCAAAAGCCTTCCGGAGATCAACTTTAAGTAAACCCCTGGGAGAGATGTTTGCTCTGTCAAACCCTTGAACCATTTCAGTGGCCAATAACACGTTTTCAATAAACAGTCTTCCTCTTACAAAAGATGATTGAGAGTTGGAAATCATGCCCGGGAGGATGTCTTCCATTCTTCTCGATATAATTTTAAATATAATCTTGTATATTACATTACAACAAGAAATGGGTCTGAAGTTGGTTACGTTATCAACACCAGGTTGCTTAGGAATTAGAGATAACACTGTAGCATTAAGTTGCCTTAGTAGCTGACCTGTGTTGAAGAACTCTCTAACAGCTGAAATCACATCGTCACCGATTATATCCCAAGTGTGCCTGAAAAACTCACCAATAAAGCCATATGGACCAGGAGTTTTATTCCTGGGCATGTTGAGGACTTCTTGCTTAATTTTTGCTTATGTGATTTCTGCTTTTAAAGCTTCATACTGCTGCTCATTACATCTGAAGGGAACAAATTGACTGATCTGATCCATATCTACGGTTGGGAGAGGAGAGGATTGGTTTCCAAATAACACTTGAAAATAATTGACACAATGAGCCTTTACCTCCTGCATCTTATCCAGCCTATCTCCATTCTCTTTTATCATGTAGTGGATCTGGTTTAGAAATCTTCTAGCAGCAATAGCACGATGGAAAAAAGCAGAGTTGCTGTCACGACATTCTATCCATTTTATTCTAGTTCTCTAAAATAGAAACTTCTCTTCCGCCATGGACAGTCTCCACAATTTTTTGTTAGCTTCCTTTTCTTTTTTAGCCGCCAACTTTGAAGGATAGAGAAGCAGAACCTCCTGACATGATTCTAATTCTTTTGGTGCTTCCCTCACTCTATTTTCGATTCCAGAGAAAGAGTCTCTGTCCAGATCCTTCAATACCTTTTTCAGAGACTTCATCTTTTTGACTAACTTATATTGGGTTGATCCATGAACTTGGTAATGATGCCAGTGGTTTAGAACTGTCAGCTTGAAATCAGGATGTTGAAGAAGAAGGTGAGAGAACAAGAAGCGACGCTTGCCTTTTTCAAAGGTACCAAAGCTGATAGAACACGGGAAATGATCAGAGAAGAGGGGTTCACCAAAGTGAGCAAAAGATAGTAGAAAGGCTGATCTCCAGTTGTAATTCACAAATGCTCTGTCCAGTTTCTTAGCAATTGGATTGTCTTCTTGTTTATTCCACCAAGTAAGCCATTTACCTCTAGTAGTTAGAACAGAGATATCTGCATAAGGAAGGCAGTCCCAGAGTTCCTTCATTCCTTTCCTGATTTTAGTGCCCCTTGCTGAGTGCTCTGATGGGTTCAAGGTCTGGTTGAAGTCTCCCATTAGGATTCAGGGCTTTGAGTTCACAAACTGATCCCTGCCCAATTCTCTTATTTCTTCCCAAAGTACTCGTCTCTCATACTTGCAGTTTGATACATAGATAAATGAAACCATCATTTCACCTGAGCCAAATGGAGGCTTAACTGAGCAGGTGATCATTTGCTTGGACTTAGAGTAGATGGATAAGTTCACAGATTATTGCCAAATTACCCATATTCGCCCCAAGTGGTTGAACTCGTAGTTGCTTGCAAAATTCCATCCTGATAGGGTGGACTCTACATATTTAAAAGACTTGTGTTGCCTGACTCTTGTCTCTATAAGGCTGCCAAAAAGCAGGTTGGACTGCCGTAGCCATTTTCGAAAGCTTCTCTGCTTTACGCTACAGTTGAAGCCTCTGACATTTGAACAATAAAATTCGGACTTCATGGGAAAGTTAATTGGAGGATTTAGTGCCTTTCTTCAAGGCACTACGTTCTTTTCTCTTTTGATTCTTTGAAAGGAATTCAATGAATTTCCCATCATCATTCGGGTTATCATCTTCCTCAGAGAAAAGTTATGTGGAAGAGGATTCCTCTGAAGATGTGGAGTCTAAAGAGGATTAAGATTCTGACGAGCTATATTGAACACCTTTTCCTTTTCTTTTAGTGATAAACTCTTGGTCTTTATTGGTACCAATGTTTATTGTAATTAGCCCTTGCTTAATGTTGATTTTCTTTTCATCATTTCCCTTTATTTCAGTGGATCCCTTAAGCTTCTGATTATCCAAACTCAGAGAGGAATCAGGGACAGGTTTGTTAGAGGAATTAGCTTTCTCTCACCATCTCCGAGAAGGATTCCTCCTTTGGTTGCTTTTCTTATCATCTTTTTGGATTTGGAAGTTGTTCTTTGTTTGGGAAAGTTCTCTGAGGAGTGAACTGTTGAGCTGCAGGGAACACAGAGAATTGGTGCAATGGGACATCTTTTACGAGAATGTCTGATTCCTTGACAGTGATCGCAGATGGGAGGTAGCCATGAGCTGGAAACCAGAACGCGATGAATCTCACCAGAGGAAAAGCGTGCATTAAAGACTTCAGGAAGAGGTTTGGTTGGATTGATAATTGTGAGAACTCTCACTACTTCAAGGTCTGTCAAATTGAGCGTAGAAGGATGAAAATGGACATGATGTCCAACTAAACCCGCCACATGCTCCTGAGCTTCTTCAGAGAAGAATTGAGGAGGGACACCTCAAAATTCTATCCAGACAGGTACTTCTGTGACTTCTGGTAGGGTCGGAGTAAGGTCAGGCTCATAATCAGCTACAGACATCGACTGGCCCTCAATTTGCCACATTCCTTGAGCGAGTACACGGCTTCGCATTTGTTTGTTTAGGATACGGATAAGGACAGTCTTTGGACCAATCTTGGAGATTGTGATGTCCCTGTTTCTCCTGCTCCAAATTCCGTTGAGGATTGCGTGGAGAGCTCCCTTTGAAGGTATATTACCTACAAATTGACCAACAATGAATGCCTCCCATCAAGTCAGGTTTTTCTGTACCACTTCGTTGGGGATGTCCACGCAAAGCTCACCCGACTCAAGAACATATGGTGTTCCTTTCTTCTCCATTTTTCCAGAAGAAGCAACAAACAGATCCTTCCACAAAGACTTGGTAGCAACACCCCCTTTTGGATCCATCTCTGATGGTGGACTACCGGTAGCAGGTTGTTCAGATCTGAGAGATTGAGGGTCGTGGCTGGCCTGAGAATTACCAGTAGCCGTCTCCTTAGGGGAAGAGGGATCAGTCTGGTGGTCCGACTTAGCTAGTAACGAAGCTTCAGATTCGGCCATTGACGAGCCTGTTGCAACTTCTGAAGGGATCTTCGAAGAGGAAGAGACATAAGGGGGTTTCAGAGGAGGGTGGTGGTGGTTGTTAGCGTTTTTGCGTGGGTTTTTTTTTCCATCGGAGATGGCGGAGGACGCCGCACCGAGATCGGGACGACTGGGCACGAAGAAATTAGGTTATCGCCTTTCAAGGTAGACGCTAGTCTGCGGCTCCAATTACAAACAAAATCTTTTTTGTGTCGGCAACTACGACTTTATTATTTATTCTGCGATATATTTTTAGTTGTTTTTATATTTCTAATTTATATAGTCAAATAGGGAAAGAAATGTTTACGCCATATCCAAGTATTAATCGCCAATACATGGAGGAAACAATTGGAATAGAATCATATGCCAACGGCACGGTCTGGTCAATTATATAGTAATATTGATAACGATTACTCTTTTTTCTCTCGATTAGACAAAACCATGAGGTTTACTTTTTTATTTAAACTTTTAGTTAAAAAATACTCAAAATCACTTAATTTACTGCAACTATTTTATAGGAATTTATGCCATATTATGACATAAATACTTGTAACCATCTTTTTTAGAAACTATTGTCATACCCACAAACTTTGCTTGTGTTTGACTATTACTGGTGGATATCTCATATATTATAATCTTTTTATTTTCTGTTTTCTTCATCAAATAAAATACTTAATATGTATCTATAAATAAGAACATGTTGGTTATGTCTTACCACATTCACTGTCTACTAAAGAGCTTAAAAAGTGTCATTTTTCTTTCCTTTCGCTTAACACTTACAAACTCCTTCTAATAACATTTTTTCCCCAAATAAAACCATGATAAGTTGGATAGATGTTTATAAGGTAATCGAAGCAATGGTTCCACTCTATGTAGCCTTAATCTTAGGTTATGGTTCGGTGAAATGGTGGAACATCTTCACTCGTGATCAATGTGATGCCATAAATCGGCTCGTTTGCTATTTTACCCTACCGCTCTTCACCATCGAGTTCACGGCTCATGTAGACCCATTCAACATGAATTACCGATTCATCGCGGCTGATATCCTTTCTAAGGTCATCATAGTAACGGTCTTAGCGTTTTGGGCCAAATATAGCAACAAAGGAAGCTATTGTTGGTCCATTACTAGTTTTTCTTTATGCACTCTTACTAACTCTCTTGTTGTGGGTGTGCCTTTGGCTAAGGCAATGTATGGACAACAAGCTGTTGATCTTGTGGTTCAATCCTCAGTGTTTCAAGCCATTGTGTGGCTCACACTCTTGTTGTTTGTCTTAGAGTTTAGAAAAGCCGGATTTAGTAGTAATAGTAAGGCAGATAACATCAATATCGAAGGTGGTAGAAGCGAAACTGTGCTTGTGGGTGAGGAGAAATCGTTCCTTGAGGTCATGTCCCTCGTGTGGTTGAAGCTTGCAACGAATCCGAATTGCTATTCTTGTATCCTTGGGATCGCATGGGCTTTAATTTCTAACAGGTAAAAATGAATCTTTTAGAGTGTATACGTATTTTAGGTTTATGAAATGTTTAGCAAAGCGTTATTGGACGTTTAATATACAAACTGCCGATTTAAATTACCTTAAAAACATCTACAATTTTGATTTCTAGCGCCTAACGATCTTCAATAGATTTTGTGATGAAACCCAATTGTTTCTTTGTATTTTATGTTTGCCTCTCAATCTTATAATGTCCTAGACAATATAACAAGGTAACATAAACGCAACAAAGAAACAATCATGGCCATAATCTAATTAATGTCTTTAACTTAACCATTTTTTGTTGGTAAAATTTAGTCGTTTTTAAACAATCTGTTTAGGACATCTCCAATGTAATACTATAGGATACCGCGGCTCCTAAATAAAGTGTGTTCTGTGTCAATATATTACTCCAAAATGGAGCAATTAATTTAATTTAACTCATTTTTGTACTCCAAATATGGAGCACTACCCATTTCTACTCTATTTCGGAATTCAAAATGAGTTTACTAGGGTTAGAGTAAATTCTACTATAAACTTCATTTTTGAAAAAAATTTAGAATGAGGTTGAAAATGCTATGGGTTTTGATTTATTTTGTTCCACTATAAGCTATGATCAATATGTAATAAAGACTTAAAAACTTTTAAAATAAATTGATTGAAATAGATGGCATTTTGAGATGCCGGGGATAATGGAGGGATCGATTCTTATAATGTCAAAAGCAGGAACAGGAACTGCCATGTTCAATATGGGTACGTTTATTTACGTAACATTCATTCAAATACCTAATCTATATACGTATCTACGTACCCATACATATTGAGATATATATAATAGTGGTTACAAATATTCGCAGGGATCTTCATGGCACTTCAAGAGAAGTTAATAGTATGTGGAACAAGCTTGACTGTGATGGGGATGGTCTTGAAGTTTATCGCCGGTCCCGCCGCCATGGCCATCGGTTCTATTGCTGTTGGCCTCCACGGTGATATCCTCCGCGTCGCCATCATTCAGGTCATTTATGATCTTTTTTGCTTGTATCTTCACTACCATTTTTCTCATAAAGTTTTGGTTTTGTTTTCCTTTCACATTCCGGACTTTTTGTTTCAAAGTTATAGAAAGCAAATGAAAAGAAACAGAATTATACTATTTTGGTTTGATACATATTCGAATTTAGTTTGATATACAGTATATAGCATAGATTTTAGGGTGAGTTTGTGTTGCCAAAAAACAAATAATTAGTTTTTAGGTTTTACAAAAAAAAGAATAAACTAATGGGGATAATTTACAATTTTGGAAATTTTTTTCTTTAAACAAATAAAAGAAAAAAATTTTGAGGATAAAAGGGATTTTTTTTTTAAAAAAAGTGTTAGTTTGTTAATGAATATTTTCTTTTTTGTTATTTGAACTAATTTCTCTAGATTTTATAAATTTTAATAAATAAAAGTAAGTTTAAACTTTTTATAGGTTTGGTTAACATGTAACAATTATATATAACGAATTTTTTTTTGGAAAAACTGCAATACACTAAATAGTTTCCTTTAATTTATCAAGATAAAATATTTTAACTTTTTTTAAATTAGAGGATATAAACTTAATTTTTGCAGTTTAATGATTAATTAAATTTGTGAAATTACAGGCTGCTTTGCCACAGTCAATCACTTCGTTCATTTTTGCTAAAGAATACGGATTACATGCAGATGTTCTAAGCACAGCGTAAGTCCAAAAAATTAAGTATCAGTCTTTTTTTATTAATAGTAACTAGAGTTTGATTGCGCAATGTTTTTTTAGTTTTTTATGTATTCTGATATCCGAATTACCGTAAACAAAAATCCGTTAGGATATTTTTCAAAATATCAAATGAATAAAATTAATTTTTTTTTATAGTTTATATAAATAATTTTTATAAATTATACGTTGTTTTAAATTTTATCACTTTATGATTTTTTGTGTTTTTGTAACTAAACAATCTAAACAAGTAAAATTTTTGGCTCATGTTTTGATAATAATTAGGAAAAAATGATATTGAATCATTCCAGTATTATTCATATATAAGGATATTCATAATCTTTAAATACATGTAATAAAATTTCTAAGATGCGTTTGAATTAAAAAATCACATGAAAAATGTTGTGTACTCAATGCGCGGTATCATATATTTTAATATTTTGTGATACGTTAAATTAAAAATATTTAAAATTGTTACATAACTTAAGTTTTTTAAATTTATAGTAAATATTTTGGTGTTGATAAGGTACTTAACTTGTAGTGAACTAAATCATACTTTTTTACAGTTAGTCTCAATTAACCTGTTGTAGACCGAATCATATTTTCTCTTTTAAAATAATTTTCAATTATAATGATATAGTAAAAAAAGTTATACTATTTGATAAAACAATTATAGTATGTTTTAAAGATAATTAAGTTTATAATAATTGTTGTTAATAAGTGCATTTGGCATGGTAATGTTCTTAAAAACAATTATGTTTTAGGGTAGCATTAATTTTAAATATCTTTTTTACTTTTTATATATTATGAAAATGTAAACTATTAATTATTTATATAATTTTTTTAACAACCATAAAATTGTTTATATAATTAAGTTAGTTTTGTTAGCTTTTTGTTTGTATTTTTTAAATTTTTTTAAATTAGGATTTTATTTCTATTACAAATAATTAATTATATATTAATATTATATACTTAAAAGTACATTTTCATTTTAAAAAAAAAATCAAATAATTTTTAAATTTTCTTAACGTACTTTTAAAAGTAAAATATTTATTTAGATGAATATTTAGAAAAATAATTATCAACGAAATCTAGAAAATATCTTGATAACAAATTTCATTCGTTTTTGAATAACATTTTTTTAAAAAAAATTTATCTTTAATGAAGATTTTATTTTATTTTTTCTTTTTTTACTTTCTAATGACATTTGATATAATTCTTTACAAACTTAAGGTTATTCTCCTAAATATACTTTCCAAATAAAAATATAGAGATGATAACAAAACTTTTATATGGTTGTTATATATAATTGTGATAAATGTAGGGTAATATTTGGTTTTTATTTATTATTTTTTTTTTGGTAAAGAATATTTGGTTTTTATTTGATTGTTATTATATATAATTGTGATAAATGTAGGGTGATATTTGGGATGTTGGTCTCCCTACCTGTGCTCGTCGCCTACTATGCAGCTCTGGAGTTCATTCATTAATTAGTTAAATTAATGAATTTGATTATATGTCATTATTTTTCACTCTTACCTTCTGATAATTGCTTCTAATTTGATTAGTTATATGATTTTTTTTTCCTTTGAAGAGGATTTTCAAGTGTACTCGAGATATGGATTGATTTGAACCCGCATAATTCTAAAAAGTTACACTATTATACTATATTAGCATAACTTAATCAAAATTTCCATATATGTTGGATATATATA
>OVAN01004425.1:0-25908 GCA_900406275.1 Anastatica hierochuntica
TATCTCGCTTCGCAATCTGTTTCGTATTGTCTTTACTTCGCTATTCATCTCCATTTCGCCATACGAATCTCGTTAACTTGAATCTCGCAATATGTTCGCATATTCGTTTTACCCATGCTTTTTGATTGATCTTATCTCCCAGCTTAGTTTTGTAACTTTAACCTAATTTTTCGTGTTCATCATCTGATCTCACCACTTTTGGACCACAGAGAATCTGTGGACCACGTAAACATTGACAGTGAGAATTTCGATTCCCACAAATGGTATGGTAACCACTAGTCCTCCCATATTATTTTTTATCTTTTGGTACCTAGCCGCCATAATTTGCTTCTTAAATCTTCTCGGAAAGGGTTCATTCAACTCATCAATAGGAATATTAGTGTCGGTGGGCATGTAATCCTTTTTCTTCTTTTGGCGTGGTGGAGGCCGATAGCTCAGGTTTTTGCCCGAAAAAATACTGCAAGCGCACATAAGTATGTTGTAGTGGTTCAGGATCGAATCCACGAAGACCAAAGGTAGCACGAAGAATGTCATATCAAACAGTGGGCTAAAGCGAAAAACATGTCTTTTAAAGGATGCAAATATCGAAATTTAGAAAGCAAATTAGGCAAGCAAGCAACGTCAGGGTTGTAATTCAATCAAAGAAGTGTTGGGCATTGGGTATTCGTAGGGAAACAATTCATTGTTGATTCAAATTATAGATTAGGGAACAAGTTTTAAACGTCTTGAATTCAAACATTAATATAGAACTGATCTACTTCTGTAGTATCAATTCCCTATGTATTAGAAACCTCGAAACTAACTTCTGTTGACTCTCAAATTCTAATCATGCATTCTAAACATATTTGATAGGTTCAAAATTCACTTAAACATCAACTTCCATTGGCTTAAGAAGAATTGCTCATTTACGATTCTTTCAGACATTTAAACAAACACTTTCCAGGCGTTAAACAACCTAAGATCAGAAACTAAATGGTCAGTACACTTTCATGCATTACGAACAATCCTAAATGAAGATCCAATTGATTAAATCCTTAATCATACAATTCTATATCAACAATTCATGAATCCCTATGTGAGAACCCTAAACCCAACGAATAGACTACTCACTCATGATACTCGCACAGACACATATCAAATCAAAGAGAGACATGATTGTATTGAACAAAAATAAAGAGTAAGGGTTCAGAAAGTTTCTCAAATTTGAAGTACAGAAGATGCTTCTTCTCCCTAGGTTACAAATCTCTCTATTGCTCTCAAAAACTCAGAAAAGTGCATAATGAAATAGGAAACTCAAGCCTAAGTCTTAGTAATGAAATCCAATTCAAAATAAGTTCGGTTTGGTTCTTCGTAAAATCGGTCCGCAAAACGGGAAAGCGATCGATCGATCTAGAAACAATCGATCGATCCTTGTCCATTTTCTTGGGCATTTCAGCTTTTCACGAACACTTCCTTCAATGCTTGAAATCCATCCAAAATTAATTTTTTCTGCACATCCAAGCTCGATCCCTGTAAAAACACTAAAGAACACAAATTCGTGTCAAAAAGATCTAAATACATACTAAAAACCATAATTCTCACGTAAAATCCGTAATAAAAACTACTAAAATACTAACACATCAAATTTCGCAGACTTGAATCTTTGCTTGTCCTCAAGTAAAGGAAACGAAGATTAAGCCTACGGGAAAAGAAGTTTGAAAACCAAATGGATCTTATGCTATCAGAAAACCTTACTTTGCGCTACTTTCGCTAACCATATAAACTCAGAAGAGTTAGATCATTCTCCCCAAGAATCGTTGCATGATCTCCCAAGCCCATCCATACTCTAAAATCTTAAAACGCAAACTAAGCTTCAATATTAATAACTCTCTACATTCATTCAAGATAGGAGTGAAACTTTTTCACCAAAGAACTCATAATCAGGAAATCAGGCTAGGTATTCAAGGCTTTTAGTGGTGAGGCTTAGAGTGTTTCGAGTATCAAAAATTTTGTCAAGATGCAAGACATTATGCAAAATCGTAGGAGAGAAAGAATATATTGATATCCATGTCCCCTAACTACCTAAATACAAACCACCAATCAAAAGTAAACTGAATATGTGCAATACTTCAGGGTGAATCCAATCAAAAAAATAATATGCAAATGCTAATTTTGTAAACCAGATATGAAGAAGAAATATATAATTTTCGTTTTTTCTAATTTTTTTTTAATTTTTAATTTTAAATTTTTATTTTAGAATGAAAATCTGGAAGAAGTTGGCATATCAATGACGTTTTTAAACATTAAAACACTCATACAACATGAAGAAATGAAAAATATCCATCTAAACAACCAAAACACCCAACACCGAGAAATCAGACACTCAATACCGTGTCTAAACAACCTAAAATATACAATCCTACCTAAGCAATTAGAAGGATAATGTCTACACTATTCTCTCCATTGTTTTTACACATGTGTGCATATAAGATCAAAAAGAAATGCATGGAGAATCAAGGAGATAAGGTAAGGGTGTGGTGAAAGACTAAAGGTGAGTCTGGTCACTCAGGATTACCGAAAAGAATGGTAGAAAAAATGTGGATGTAATCCTGAATGATGGTTTGATTCCTGATTTCAAGTTCCTGGATCAAAGCATTTAAGTTCACTAGTAAGCCAAATAAAATAGAGTTAATAACATTTCAGACAAAAGTCTGAGTTCCATCGATTTATGGTGGGGAGTTTGGTCATGAGTTATTCCGGTTTGTCTGCGCTAAAAGTCAAAATGAGATGGTGAATGAGAATATAAATAAAGTGGAATGCGTAGAGATAATAGTCTGAAATCATCATGAAGCATAGACAATCCATCAAAATTATTCAAACAACACCAAAAGAAAAAGAAAAACATAAATAGCCTCCCTCCCGACTTATCTCACCCCGTTTCGGTGTGAAATAAATCCAAGGTAGGGGTAAGTAGCAAATAAAAATAACAATCCAAAATTACAAGAAAAATAAAATAGAAATAAAAAATAAAGGAAAGAGAACTACTAAGTTGCTCTGGAGATACTAGGCACCTGTCCAGGTCTGGCTCTGGGGCACCTGCCTACATCTTCTGAGGCTGAGTCTGCTCTCCTCTTGGAACGCTACTCGCTTCGTCTGGCCTCCTCTCGCGCAAGAGCTGCGCGAGTCTCTCGAGTCTCATCAGACTCCTCACTCTCAGTCTCCTCGTCATCATCATCTGCATCAGCTGCAGGAACAGGTGGTGCTTTGCGCCTAATAACGTCCTCACGAATAAACCTACTAGGAGAACAAGAAAGTAACCTCACTATCCTGGAGAGCCCTCTGGCAAAATGCAACATGAGAGAGCTCGTGCTCTGATGACTGTGAATGGTCCATGCTCTGAACTCAGCAGCAGTAGTAGAAGGACGCGGTTGCGGGTCAAGGTCGTAAGCATTGAAATACTCCGGAAACAGCTCCGCGATCTCAGGATCAGTGAGTGCAATAGGTGGAGGTATATGAACCTCATAATCATCATCATCAGCAACACGGTCCCCAGTAGGACCTGAAGAACTTTTCTTGAAAGAAGGGGGACAAGGAAAAAGACGCTCTGGAAGAGGTAGAAACTCAACTCCTGATGAATCAGCTGGAGAGGTCAAGTCCAGGCATGGCAGCTCAATGTAAAGGGACCTCTGCTGGCGGTCCAGGAAGTGATAGATGAACGGTCTCGAGCTGTTAATAGAATTCTTCCAGGGGGAAGCTAGAATGGCGGAGTTAACAAGATGCTTCCCATCAAAGAAAGCATAAGCAGGTCTATAGTCCACAGAAAATCCTGGTCTGCTTGGGGAGCTTGAACTCCACTCTCTGGTGACTAGTGAAATTGAATCTAGAAAAATGAAAAAGTCGGGTAATAAGAGCACCCGCAGCAAATGACTTCTCCTCAGAAGCAACCACCTTGAAGAAGGCGAATTTTTCAGCAACCACTGCAACCATGTTCAGATCCATAGCCGCCACGTAATGGATCTGAGGTCCAAGTCCCATGTATGTCCAACGCCAAGAAAAACAAGACCCAACTCATTTTTTGTCACAACATCCTGGATAGACTTGGCGTAAATGTGCGAGCTAAGAACCTTAGCTGCAAGGCGAAGGATAGGACTGCAGATACGCGACTGCTTCGCGCTCCGAGAGATGAATTGCCCAGCAGCAATAAAGTCCTAGAACTCACTGGACTTTGGTAGAGTTGGTACCCATGTACCACGACCCTGCGCAAAACCAAAAACTCTAGCCAAGTCCATGAGAGAGATAGAATAATACTGACCCTGCACAATAAAAGAGAATGTGCCCTGGTCAGCCATCGGGTTGTCCAAGTCCGGATAGACACAGTGTGCAGAGGCTAGAAACTCCTGACACAGCTTGGGGTAGACATGCTCACGAAGCTCCAGGAAGTCTCGGAGTCCCATCCTGTCAAAGAGGGCGTAGAAGTCTTGTCGAATGCCAAAAGCCTTTAGGAGGTCGTCATCAACGACTCGAGTCATCGGGAATGTAATGTGTCCCAAGTCCTATAAAAATCTACGAGTCATATTGGTCCCACTCCTGAGTAATCGGACGGTTTACAGGATGTGTGAGATCACTCCTCTTGAACCGATGGTGTAGAATGGAGCTAGATGGGTCGCGCGTCTTCGGAACCTCTACTATCTTTCGTCTACCCATAACCTGCGAAAATAGACACTTGGAAACCAAATTAGTATCCAAATCAAAATAAGACAAACACGAAAATCATTCACTCTGATTTAAAGAGTATTGTTCATGCGAAATCAAGCTCAAAAACCTCAAGAGCATGCATCAAACCATTAATCAAAGCAAGAACAACATCAAATATGTCAAATTTTCGTTTTGCATTTCAAGTCCAAGTGAAAATAATTGCTTCATCCCAGCCAATCATCAAAACATGTTTTAATCAATCATAGAGAAGCCACAAAGAAGTAAATACATCAATACACAAGGCAAATCATGACGAAACATGCATCCTCGCAAAAATCTGGCATACGAAACACGAAATCAAAAAAATCACCAAATTCAATCCTTAAAACGCTAAATCTAGGTGGAATCCTAATGCTAAACATCTTAGAACATGTGTATAGGATCATACAAGTACCAAACATTCATCAAAATCCAAGAAATCAAAAGTTCCCAAATTTCTCCGAAAAATTTGTTAGTAGAGATTGTGGACAAATACCTTAGATTTAGTGAAATACGATCTAATAGAAAGATAGAGTACAAAATTCTCTTGATTTTAGACTCGAAAACGACTCCGATCCGTGAAGAATTGAGGAAAATCGAGCAAGAGGGTGATTTTTCGATTTTGAGTGATAAGAGATAATGACACTTACCTGGTGATTTTCGCGTTATATGCTGTGTTTTCGGGACAAGGATTGATCAATCAAGGGACAACGATCGATTGATCCTTGTTCAATTGTTTTGGCTCGAAAAAAGCCAGGGATCGATCGATCCATGGACAGGGATCGATTGATCCCTGTCCTTCTGTTTTGGCACGAGACCAGACATGGATCGATCGATCTAGGCACAGGGATCGATCGATCCATGTCTGTCTTTCTGGGTGATCTTGGTTTCTACACTAACAAAGCTAAAAACACAAAAAACGTCAAAAGCACCAGAAACCAAAACAAAAAGACTACGAATACAATAGAACTAGCTAAAAAATAAAAGAAAAATACCTAGTGGGTTGCCTCCCACTCAACACTTGTTTAAAATCTCGAGCCTGATTGTAATGCGATCATACAGTAGGTGGATCCTTCAAAATAATTCGCATTCTTTCGTTGGATGGCTCGTCTACAATTTATGGATTTAGTCTCTAGCCATTCATAACGAATTTTTTCCCATTGTCATCAAGAACAACGGCTCCATACGGTCTAACCTCAGCAATCAGGAATGGTCCTGACCAACGCGATTTGAGCTTTCCTGGAAACAATCACTTACGTGAGTTAAACAACAGTACCTGATCTCCAACAGCGAAATGGCGTTGAATGATTCTCTTATTGGATGTGTACATATTTTCATGTATATTTTGATGCATTTTAGCTTAGTTTCATCCACTTTTAGGTTGTAAATATGGCATATAAGTCTTAGAATGCATTAGTTTGAGTCTAGAGTCTAGTTTAGGAACATATTGCATTTGCATACCATTTTCTTTGCATTTGTAGGTGCAACTTGGAGATGGATTCATGGAGGCTCTAGAGGTGAATATAAGGTGGATTTGGAGCTTAAAATTTTGGACAAAAAGAGGTAAACACTATGGAGGAAGTTGGGATCAAACAAGGCATCAAAGAGGAGCAAGAATCCACAAGAAGCTGCGAGAAGGGAAGCTAGCATCAACCCAAAGGTCGATGCTGGGTAGCATTGGGTCGAT
This sequence comes from Anastatica hierochuntica, assembly GCA_900406275.1. Classification (NCBI taxonomy): domain Eukaryota; kingdom Viridiplantae; phylum Streptophyta; class Magnoliopsida; order Brassicales; family Brassicaceae; genus Anastatica; species Anastatica hierochuntica. Next base: position 6,401 of record OVAN01004425.1, read on the forward strand.
GTTGCGTTACCTTGGCAGATTGCGGCCCAACTCAACGCAGCATCGACCTCCTAGGTCAATGCCAGGCCACCTGAGGTCTATAGATTGTTCTCTCAATCTATAGAGAGTCATCGCCGAAAATCCTCCCTTTCTAACGAGGAACGGTTTATAGCAATTATAAACAATAAATAATAAGTAATTACATAGTATGTATATATATATATATATAACAAATATTACATTACTGAGATTAACAAATAATTATAATTACTAACCTCGACGAGTATCTTGTTCTTCTAAGAATGCGTTAAGGTCTCCAGATTGGACGAAGCTATTTGGGTTCTCGTCCTATGATTAGTGGGTCAACTCCTTAATCTTCGAAGTCACTACATTTTATAACTTCTCAGAATTCTCATCGAGGAAATTCTCGTCCGGTTTCCTCTTCATTGTTCCTAGAATAGCTAAAAGATTGACGATGTCATAGCCAGTATTCAGCCTGTTAAAATAGTAAGTAACAAAATTAAATGAATAATAATTAATTTAAGTATAAATTAATTAATCATAAAAAGTAGAACTTGAAATCTTGCGACCCTTTGCCTTGAAAGATTCTTCTTCCCCTCGATGCGTCCTTACTGGAGTCATTGATGGCTTCTTCCGATAGTTAGAGCTCCTCTTTTTAGTTCCCGGATCGATCCAATACCCCGTCAATCCAGTACACACGTTTGGATCCATCCATTTAGGTTTGGCTTTATCGCCTTTAGTCTTTCACTTTCTCTTCCACTAGCGGACTTGATCGGTCATCCGCACTTTCAACTTTGTTTCGAACTTTGCATGCACTATATTGTCAATCGATCTACCCTAACTCTAAGTTTGCTGCAAAAGAAATACAAATAATTAGTTTAAAAATTATTTTGATATGAAAGAATAATTAAATTTTTAATTCTAAAGATACCTCAAATGTCTCGAGCCAACGTTGAATAACCTATGATGCAGTGTGCAACAAATTTGCATGCGGTTCTTTGAAATCCCACTCAAAAATGACCTGCACCGACTGTGCAACTCTTCCATCATCAACAAACCTTAAAAATATGCAAAACATTTAATAATTTCAAAAAAGAAAAAATTTAAAATCCGTAAAAAAAATATTAATTTTTTACCAAAAATGCCCAAAGTCGATGTGGATGAAGGAGGGGCAATGGCTGCTCATCCTAGACTGTATACGGGATCCTCTAGGGAAATGTTCCCTATGATATGCGGAGTAGTTGATGCCTAGTGAACATAAGTTGCTGGTGGGATTGAAGTAAAAGGTTGTGTATTCGGCACCGTATATGACGAAGTGGTCGGATTGTCATGAGAAGTCGGGTATCGACCGGTTTAAAACTGAAAAGAAACTCGTATATTCGTTCCCATTAAAATTCTAAGAAAATTTAAATTTCCAATGTACGTCAGTAATATAAAAACAATTTTATACAATCATATATATCATCCTAAGATTCCAAAATAATTAAGAAATACAAAACTAGATTTATCACAAATTACAATCCAAAAAAATACGTAACCATACTAGATATTTCATTCCTAAAACATTCTAAATATACTAAATGATATCATAAACTATAATTAATCAATTAAAAAATAAATTTCGTAGAAAAGGGTAAAGAATTTACCTTTGCTTCGCCTAGAAAGAGAGAGAGGTGTGCGAGATTGATGAGAGAGAGTTGAGCAATTAGAAAATGGGAAGGAAAGGAGGTGCTCTTATATATAGGGTTTAAAAGCCCTCGCAAATCTCTTGTGGTTCCCTCGTAAATCAGAAACCGTCAGACCAACCAATGAGTTTTCATGGTATTTTTGTTTAATTAATTCGAATTTGCGAGGGATTTACGCGGATCCTCACAAATCCCTCGCAAAATTACTAAATCAAACCAAAATTTAATTATGCTTTTATTAATTATTTAGTTTCAGGGAGGGACTTGCAACGGGGCCTCACAAATTTGTCCCGTAATTTAAAAACCACCCAAATTTAATTTAAAAAATGAAAATTTTTAGATTACCGCCAAAACATTTGCAAGGAATTTGCGACGATCTCTCACAAAACCCAAACAAATGGTTTAAGAGTTTAGTGATTTAGAGTACAGGGATTTAGAATTTGCAAGATATTTTTCAGGAATTTGTCGCTAATCCCTCACATATTTACAATGTTTGCGAGTGATTTGTGAGGCCACGTCGCAAATCCCTCACAAATATTGAAAATAAGATTCTAATGCCCTAAGGCCTAAAGAACAATTATATTAAATAAAGTATGAGTTTATCGAAAACACAAACATCATTCGTGGTTTGGGATTTAGTGATCTCATTACCAACTACTTAGGTTGCATGTACATATCTACTTAGGTATATAACTTTTTTAATTTCATTATTCAATATATTGAGATTTATGCGAGTATGTAGCCATAATAAGAAATCATCTGCAAGTTCGTGTTTGGGGTTTAGGGTTTGTGTTATCAATTTGTGAGGGATTTGCAAAGACTCCTCGCAAATCTCTTGCAATTTCTCAGCTTGGAATTTGCGAGGAGCCCTAACAAATCTCTCGCATATACTAATAAATATTTTTTTAAACACTTAAAACGTTTTCGATTTTCATGTTTTTCCTCACTAAAACATATAATTAATTAAGTAATGCATAATATTAAACATACTTTTATTTAATGCATATATATATATATATATATATATACACACTTGTAATTTATGATAATAAGAGTCATCTTCATAACCATATATATGGTTGATGATTATCCTCGTCCAAATCTACTTCCATCATCTGCAAAATCATCATGATCATCATCTGATTCCAAACCTTCATCATCTGTTGTGTCATATCCAACAATATCATCAACTTCTCTACTAGTTGGATCAATATGTATGACATCTTCTGTAGAGTCCACGAGAGTTGATACTAGTCCAAGTTATCACCTCGCAGCAAAGGTTCATCATAAGCTCTAATTATATGACCTCTTGAATTCACTTGGATAACCGACAACCATATGTCTCGTCTTTGTCTTACTCGTATGTATGGAATAAATCTCACATGCAATGCAAGTAAAAAAAGTTCGAATTTATTATTATCTTTTCTTTGAGTTGACATTAAGAATTCCAAATTGCTTACTCGAACTCATGTGCCGATTTTTTGGTCATACGAATCACACTTAAAAAGTATGCATCGCAAATTCACAAGTCCTCCAAAACTAACTTCTAGAATCTCTTTCACGATATTGTAAAAGTCGATTTCGCCTCGTACATAAATCTTATAATATGTTGTTATCCTTCGGCTTCTATGCTTATAGGATTGAAATATAAACTCATGAGTGAAGTACATCAGTGCAGTGACAATCTTTGATATTGGTCCTTGAACGAGTTCATGAAACCAAAGCGGAAAAGGTTCGTTTCCACATCCAATGCTGACCTAAAATAAACATCGATATATTATTTGTAAGAAAAATAATAAAATAATAAATTATATATAGTATTTGAACCATTTTTCGAAATCTCTTTTCTACTTTCATATTCCTTTTCAGACGAGTTCGGACAAGCATCTCGTATTTATGTATCCAAAAATCTGAAACATATATATAATGAATTAATAAATAAACCAAATATATATATAAGCATACATACATATATAAGTGTAAACACTGTAAGATATAAGATATAAACATACATACAGATATTACCTCTCAAATGGTTGAATGAAATCGATATTGCGTAAGATATAAGTGTGAACACTAAAACAGTCTTCGTGATCCTTCCACCATATTTCCTTCATTTTTTTCGTAAGTGTTCCTATTTATGATAAAATATCAGTTATATCAGGAACATTGTATGTAGGTGCTACGCCTCCATTGTCATACCGTCTAGGTGCGGCTTTTTTGGTTCGTTTGGTCGAGCTGAAGTAGTACTGACTAAAGTGAGGTGTTTCCTCAGTTAAGCTGTCTGCAACGATCTATCCCTCAAATCATGCAAGATTCTTTGCTTTTCCTTTCAAATATCTCATGAACAAATGGGTAAATTCACCTGAATTTCACTGGTCCAGCAAGGAGTGCCTCATACGGTAGGTGCACTGAAAGATGCTCCATCACATCAAAGAATGAAGGAGAGAAGATTTTTCCATGTTACAAAGAAACAATGCAATATTACTCTCCATTTGCTTAGCACATATTTTGTCAATGTCCTAGCACATATGTATCTAAAGTACGTCAATGCATACAAAGATAGATTTAGTTAATGGTAAAAACATTCATTAAATATATGTATTATATATATAGTTACACGCAATTGGTTCATGTACATTTTTTAGTAATATTTCTAAAAGTGCAAATGATAGCCGCCGCTACATAAACACATGAGAATTGTGTCTTTTCATACCAGAAAGAGTTGATTACATAAAAGGCGTATTTTTGTTTTCAATGAACAAAAGAGGTACTTTTGAGATAGAGGATATTTTTCCATATTTCGAGATTTAAAAAAAAGGACAACTTTACCTCTACTTTTCATCTTTCTCTCTCTTCTATCTCTCTTTTATGTCTCCTTCTCTCAACATACACTCCCTCTCTCATTCTCTCTCGTTTTCTCTCCTTCGTTTCACTTTCTCTATTTTTACTCTCTAAATTTATTATTCAAAATAGATCTAATCTACAAAAAATCGATAGTTTAGCCATCATCTTCTTGGATCTCATGAATGTTTTCATATGTAGTGATGTATGTTGTAATAGTTAGGAAATAACATGCAATATTCCATGTGGATTAGTCCACAAAGTCTTATCTCTATAGTACACTTACCATAGAGCAGTCTAGAAATAGTTTGATGGAGGATTCCAGATGGTGCATCGTAGCAAGGGGTGTCCTTGTAAAAAACTTCAAAAAAGGAGGGTAGGCTATTAATTAGACCAAACAAATAACACCATTTATTATGATTAGGCATGCCTAGATCACTTGATTTTGTTCATCGTATGGTGATATCTGGGGGTGGTTTATCTGCTGATTGAATTGGTAATAGTTTTTCAATTGAGAGCGGAATAGTCCACGCGGATTAGTCCACGCGGATTAGTCCACGGGGACAATGATATATGGAAAACCCTAGAAATGATAACTTTGAAAGAGAAGCATACAACACGCGTACAATACAGATGTCGATGTGTAATTTCGGTTGGGAATAGGAAACCATAACAACCAATACCTTCCATGTCTATGAAGAAAAGTTATGGAGGCGAGTGATAATCGAGTGAGGAATTTCTTCGATGGTGTGAAAGACGAGTAAACCTTGATCGTATGCCACAAACTACAATCTTTGCCAAAAAAAATTTAATTTGCGATCTTAAAACCCCGATAAAACGCTTGTCTTTGAAAATGAAGCTTAATCTCTGCAAGTAAAAAAATGGAGATGATAGAACTTGTGGTAAGAGAGTAAAAGAGAGAGACACAGTCAAATTAATTTAATTAATGTGGGTGAAATCCATAAATGTGGTAAAGAAAAAAAGAAACCAAATTACTCTTATTTGGTTAGATGGATGTTATGTCTCGTCAGATGGGTTTTAGGGGGCAAAATAGTAATTTATGTTAAATAAGTACCTTCTATCTAAAAAGTGTCTTACCTTGCGAGTCAAAAGTTAAAATGTTCCCTACAATGTATCTTATTCTACAATAAAACTTTTGTCTTTGCTCTAAACACCTAGAATTTTTTGAAACATATCCATTTGGAAACTTCAGTGAAGATGTAGTTCATTCAAACTAGGCTCTTTTCTCTTCCAAAGACAATCAAAAGTTGGGGATTGGTAATATTCAGTCCCTAGTGATATGAAGCTCACTCCTTGCGCAAATTTTGGTGATATCACATTTAGACTTGACATTATCTTTCATCGTACCAATCACATTTAGCAGCGTATGCATGATATTATCAAAAATGTTTTTCTCGATGTGCATCACATCAAGATTGTATCACATCATATGATATTTTTCAGTAAGTGAGCTCTAAAAATATGCTCTTTTTATGCCAATTATGATTCTCTAGTGTGCCAATTACCCCCCCCCCCCCNCACTATTTCCTGAGCACCGTAATAATCTATTTGCTCGAGCAAAGTGTTGCCACTCAAATGGGGAGGAATACACACAACTTTGTTCTTCACGAATAACCTTTTGTTCTTTCTGTAAAGATGACTCATTGGATGAAATGATGATAATAATCAAACCAACAAGTTTTACGCCCATGTTTTAGTTGAAAAGCGTTATATTGGTGTGCACAATAGGGACATGATAACCTTCCATGATTAGTTCACACAAGTAGCATTTTTGTATGCTGGAAAGTCATTAATTATCCATATTAGTGTTGTCTGCATAGTAAAATTACGCTGTTGTGGTTGATCATATGTATGTACATCAATTGAACATAATTGTTGCAACTCATTGAACATCAATTGAAATTTTATCTGATGCTTTGGCCCAACATCAAAATGCCCATAAAAAAAATTCCTCTGCATGACTGGTCATAAACAAATATTGTCTACCGGACAAACCAAACGGACTAAATCCAAATGTGCATACGCTTAGATACACATTTCTAAACTGATTACCAAAATCAGAATGTACCATTTGAAAGCACTTCCAAGCTTTCGCATCTGACGGATGTGTAGTTTCCTCATATGCAGTGCAACGTTTTGCATGCCATCTCATTATGATGATGTTCTTTCATATAGATATAAACAATTCAAACAATCGGTGATTGGTAAGTACCACACTCACTGGAATGGTATTTGTGTCCGTCCATTTGTAGGTTGATATCTCGACTTTCCACAAAGTGACACTCCTGTAACTTCTCATCACCTTTCCAAAAAATCATGCAGTTGCCAATGCATATATCAATCCTTTCTTATGGTAATCCAAGGCTAGAAACCAACTTATGAATTTCATAGTAAGACTTCCCTAAGTTAATATTCGCAGGCAAGTACTCTTTAAATAGTTCATCCCATGAATACATGTATATCTCAGTCAAGTTGTTATCACTTTTAATTGTCATCATCCTAGATGCCAATGATAATTTAGATTTCCCTTCTTTGCAGCCATCATAGGTAGTTGATTTGCAGCTTCCACATATCATGGCATCTCTTTTCTGTTCTTCATATGAATTATCCATCAAATGCATCATTATGATCAAATGCAGAAGATGTTTGATGCTCATCACTGAATTGATAATCATGATCATGCCTAGTTTCAGTAGATTGATGATATATCCCCTAACTTGAACTTCTGATTCCCGCATCCACAGTACAACCATGACCATGTGAAAGTCGTAGATAGTAATTTGGTATAAAATCTCTACTATATAAATGTCTCTTCACAGTATGTATACCCACATGTTTCTCAATTCGGCCCTTACGACAAGGACAAAATATTTTATCGTTCATGTGCAAGTGGATTGTTAGTCGCCTGATAACTAATTCCATGCAGGTCATCATGATATTATGTAGTTACTTCTCCACGTCATCCTCACCCCGAACAGAGTTACCAACTTCCTTCGGATCCGGAGAAACGAAAATTGGATCCCAATGACTCTGAATCCTCCCTCCGGTCGAAGGATCAAAGACTACTAAAACTCAAGTATATTGGATACTTTTTTGAATTCGAGTATTTTCAAGTTTTTCGGATTCATGTTCGGTATTTTTCGGGTTTCTCTAAGTTTTCCGGATTTCCGGGTTTTTCAAGTATTTCGGGTTTATCATGTTTGCGTTTGGTTCGGGTTTTTCTGACTTTCTGGGTGTTTCATGATTCGGTACAAAGACAAATATATGAGTATAAAGATATAACGGTAGGGATGTATGTATATTTGTGTGCAAAAGTTCGGGAAATCCATATGCTATTGCGGGTTTCATGTTCGATTCGGGTTTTCAGGTTCGGCTTTTTAGCCCAGTCTGAGATGTAACATAGTAAAATATATAGTCAATTATATTAGTGTAAAAATACTATATTTTTATTTATCTGATATTAAATAAATATTTTAACATAGTATATATAAATAATATATGATTTAAATATAAATAAATATAAATGAATATATACATTTTTCAAATATCAAATTGTCAAAAATAGTATCCACAAAATATTTTTTTTATATAAGAAAGTAATGTTTTAAGATAAAACTTAAGCAATATAAACAAACAAAATTATGTTTGTTAAACACATAATATTTTCAGTTAATTAATCTAATTTTATCATATATGAACATTTACTAAATAAAAAATTGAAACTAATAGCTATATGTAAAAATAGTATACAAAATAATATACAATTAAACATAAGTATAATAAAAAATATATTTGCGCTGTGCGCGGGTCCAATTCTAGTATATATTAAAGCCCATATATTTTTTGCTTAGGGCATCCAAATTTGTTGAACCGGCCCTGGTGGGAGGCAAAATGTTAATGAGGAGAATGCATAAGGTGTTGTTGAAACTCATATAGGGGCCACGTTGTGGCCAAAAAAAATTTAGCAAAGCTCAACCATTTGTCGGTATACGTGAATGGGATGTACATGATGGAGACGTTCCACCTGGCATTATGGAAGATTTAAAAGCATGGATAAGCATAAAATTTCCAAAAAAAGAAGGAGGAAGTTATGAATTCTTTTGACAAGAATTTAAGAAAGAGTAAAGGTGTTTGGAAAACTAGTGGAAGAGGTTGTGCTCGGGACAAACCAGTAAGTCCATATACACCCACTTCTGCAGTTGATCCATCATTAAGGACACATACAACACTTAAAGCGTTCGTAGCACATAAAGATAGGAAAAAGGAAACATTGAGGAGGTCAAACAGGCTGGCTACCAATGGTACTGTGGTTAGGAATGTTCGAAAAGATGTTGTGGGTGGGTCAAAAGGATGGGTGAAGAAAAAGCCAAAGTTGAACAAAAGCCGAAAGCCGAGATGGTTGTTGTAAGTAGTGAAGAGGAAAGAAGATATTTTTCCAATGATAATCATGATTTCACCATCAGGCTAGAAGACAAAATTGCATAAATGGATGGACAAGCTGACAGAGATAATGAAGATACCACTATCAGACACGAAGATGGTAAAGAAGTTGTGGTAATTTCATATGTTATAAAATTTTTTATTTTACATGATTGTGTACACCTAGGTGTACACCACACGTTGACATATAAGAATTGGGATTGGAAATATTAGCATGTTTTCCAGTGGAATATTATGTGAACGATGAAGACAAAGAGAACTCAGAAGAGGTACTTAATTTCAATAAAAGTTTATTCGTTCTTGTACGCTCTATGAGTGTGCAACAGTCGGTATACAAGTACAATGGTGAAGTTTTGTGCTCAAATATAGTGTAGGGTGAGGTTTTAATGCTTTAAAATGATTATCTGCAATTTTAAAATTGTCCAGGTTAGAGTGAATTCACTCATGAATTTTGTTGATGAAATGGTGTACGATGAAGACAATATGAAAATAGTTGTATATGTTGTCCCGCATGCATATGTAACACCGTCTAAGGAACTTGTACCATTGTTTGAGGATGTTTTACCACGTCTGAAGATCCTGCTCCTTGTGTACAACAATTGTAGGTGATGATTATGAAACTCCTCCTGAGCATGGTGTTGCAAAGAGGATCCCACAAAGAGCGACGAAAACTAGGGGCATGTACACACCTAATCCAATAGTGAAATCCCTCTTCAAAAGCTGCCAGAAGCCAGCGTACGAACACCGACCAAGCATGGACAGAGTCAAATTTAAAGTTTTCACTAAGGTGCTTCGTGGAAAGAAAAATCAGTAAGTATGGAGCTATTTGAAATATTTTCCTTCCTATCGTGTGAGTGTTCTTATTTGAATGCTTATAAAATTTTTATATGGACATCTCATTCATCATTGTTACAGGTCCAATGTAACAAATGATTTTTTCCTTGATATTTCAAAGGAGCAACGGTTGATCACCAAAGAATTATTATTACTTTTAGTAAATAGAGGTAAATAAATTGAAATATATTTGAATTACACAAAAGCCACATAAATAATACAGCTACATGATTTTTCCAATGGAATCCAGCATATGCAGGTTATATTTGCAATAATTTCAAGGCGTAGAGGTCCAACTTTATTAAAAGAAAGGACAATAATGGTGGACCGAGCTTTTATCGCCCTCCTTGTTTCAATGCATCCACCTTTTAGGGCCTCCTTTTCTTTTTAGCCACCTATTCACCTGGTGAATGTTAAAAGAATGAAAAAAAGAAAATTTAATGGTAAAACTTATAGAATATAACTTTTGTATCAGTATCTTTCATGCAAATTGTTTTTTTTTCCTTGGAATAGCCTCCCAGGTGGTCTCCGGGTCTTTGGTGGCATAATTAATAGTTTCCTTTCATCAGCGGGAACATCTAAGTCGTCTGGATTAGGAACCGATATAATATAATACCCTTTATTATGTTCACCCACCTATGCTACTAATATATATCATAAAAGGTAACCTCTATATCGTAAGCCACGAAATGTAAATGCAACAATTGTGTTTCGAAGGGAAATTCCTAACATTTCAAATTCACGACATTAAACGGTATGCTTCTCAAGATTAACACAGGAAGCATATTTCGAAGTAATAGAACTCACCTTGAAATCGCACACACCAAGTGGTAAAAAAAATAGACTTGCAGATATTTCCAGTTGCGTTTGTGGTACTTTCTCTACTTCCTTTGGTATGTTTCGTTCCATGTTTAGTATCATACACCTACTACTCTCGAGTCATCTACTTAGCATTCGCTGGATAAACTCAAGCAGAGCCACTGTAGGACAATTCCGGACAGGTATAAGGGCATTGTTCAATTATTTTGGTATGTTTGACGACGTTAAATTATATTTCTTATCTTTGAAGTGACACCATGTCCAATGCTCCTTATTTATGTTCTCCAAATACTCCCAAGACCTTTTATTTAACTTCTTAATATCTTCATAAATTATGTTAAACCGAGATACTCTAAATGCCCCACCAGGAATACTAATCATCTTCTTTTGATTTTTCTTTTTGAATCTTGAATCAATATTCCTCTTCAAATGTTCAAAGCATGCACCAGAGTGTGCCCGTGGATACCATAACTCTTTTTCGATATAAATGGACCCGTACCGATAGGAAATTATAGTCAGATCAAATTCATCCTCTACTATCAATGACAGCCTCTCAAAAAATAATGATCATGACTCATCATTCTCGTTATTAACAAGAGCAAACGCAATTGAAAATTTTTGGTAATGAGCATATTTTCTACTTGTCATTAATAGACAACCTTTGTACTTCCCAAACATGTGAGTACCTTCCACCATAATAACTCACGTAGATGTCTCCAACCATCGATGTATGCCTTCACTGCCATAAAATCAAAATTCGACCTTTTCTTACCTTTTCCATCCAAATCAATTTCGATGTCACAAATTGAATCAAGATTAGCATACTTCAGCACGTAGAAGTATAGAGGTAATAGTTTATATGAACTCTACTATGTAACATGAGAGGCTACATAGCCAACTCTTTTATTTTCTAACACTTCAAATTTGTTGTCGTAAACTTATATTTTGTACAAAGTGTCTATGGTAGTTACCTTGCACGTGATCGAACTATTTTTGTTTCGTACTTTGATCTCAAGAGCGCTCCAATCACTCTACACGTTGTGAGCCTCTGAAATTGGCCTCTTACTTCCGGTGAACATTGATGTTCAAAATTCACATTTCTCACTTGATAAACCTGAGAATGACCAAAGTTGGTGCGCCATCACCCTCCATCCATACCCTATGCCATAACCTTTAGCCACGGTGTAGTCATTTTCATGCTTATGGAACTTGAATTTAACACCTTTTTTATTGCATGAATGGCTGCATATATTTTGAAATCTTCCTTGTTTTGAAATATTCTCTGGTATACTTATCCACACCCTCTTCACTCAAATCATATCGTTGATATATACTTGGATGGTTCTTTAACATTAAATATTGTGGGACATCCTCGTGTCCAAAAAAATCTTTTAGGATAATACCTTCCTTCAAACTACTACTTCCATTGTCACACCTCCCAACTTGGATATCAACATCACCATCAAGCTCATAAGAGCTATTGGTAGGAGGATTCAAAAAATCATCATCCTATTCCTCATTAACAATATTATCCACTTGTTTTTTCCCTTTTTTTGGAGGAGTGTCAAGGAATATATCATCATCCACCTCCTCTAAGCCATCAACAATTCAAGAGCTTGAGGAGTAAATGTTTTGTTCATCCACAAAATCTCATAATCTTTATTAGAATTTTGTAACTTCCACTAACAATGCTCTGTCAATTTTTAACAATACTCCTACATATCCTCCATCTCCTTCAGGTCCTCCACCTCGTTCAGCTCCTTCACCGCCTCCACATCCTCCACCATCTCTAGGTCTTCCACCCTCATCACATCCTCCACTACTATCATCATTTCCCTCGTTGTCATCTGCCAAAACAATACCATTCCACTAGTTATAATCATAAGCATCTTCCTCGTCTTCCTAATCCTCATCAGTTTCTTCAACCACTTTCTCCCTTTTGACAACTTCCACATCTCCCTTCTCCTATTGTAGTTTCCTTAGATGCACTAGCTGAGGCTTCTACTTCTTTTGCAATCATTACCAATTCCTCTTCAAAATCTCATTCATTACCCTCATTAAATCTACTGTTGGAATTATTTTCCAATCCACTAACCGGCAACATAATGCCTCTTTGTATCTGAGAAGATATACTTCGTTTTTGGATTCAAGATGATTAATTCCTCTCCAACCTGCCCTCTAAAGTAAAGAATATGTTCACAGACAAATTTGATTTGTGCAGGGATTGGAAAGTTTTGAAGTCATTTTCGTTCACCATCTCAACATGAAAATTTTCATTCCCGTTCAACTCAGCAACAAAATCTTTCATCCAAAAAGATATCTCGACGTAAACAAAGTCACGATTAATATCATATTCAACAATTATCATGTCTCTCATACCCTCCACACCCGATACATTGCTGCAACTGATTGCTCTTCCTATTCGAGACATGTTTATTTTGAAATTTCAAACCCCATTGCTATATAGTATCCACCGACCAGACATTACAACAATGTACGCATCCACTTCACTTTCACCCGTGATAACAAAAAAAATTGTTACTCTAATAACAAAATAAATTAGGTACACAGATACTATAGCAATCCCTACCTTTATCTCGTTCAGGATTTTCGCCTAATTTGCCTTTTCTTTAGCTGAATTTTCGATTCATGGCTCTCATAGTTGACGGTAAGGGTTTCATTGCTTCCTCTTTATTTTGGGCAACTTTAACAATTTATTTATGTCTCCACTTAATTTTTTTATTTATTTCCACTTTCCTGACAAAATTATCATGTTATAGAGCCATTTTTAGTGGGTTTATACATCAGAATTTTTAATTTCATAGACTATATGGGTTGACCTAGTAAACTGCCGAATTACAGCCGAGTATACTTGCTCAAAACACTTTCGTGTAAACTTTTTGGATTGTTTTTACGAATATACTCGCGGTGGTATCCGTACACCGCGTGTCATGCGCATATGTATATAATCATCATTTTTTGCGCACAAAATTCTTCTCTCTATCTATCTCTTTAAGACTCACCACTCTTTATCTATTTTTTGTCTCTCTAAAATTCATGAGCAAATGTCCTAAAATTATTTCTCTTCCTTATTCCCCAAATAAAACGTTTCATTTCCTACTTCTATAACAAAAACTAAAAAATGCCCAAATTTCTAAAATACCAAAAATTAAATGTGTCCAAATCTAGGAAATACCTAAGATATGATTAATGGGGTTCTTAAAAGGGTTCTTAGTTTTTAATTACAAAAGTTAAAAAACATCTCTTAGCTAAAAACTTTAAAAATCCCTATTAATCATGATCTTATATCTCTCGAAAGTCATTGTTATACTTCACGTTTTATCTAGAGACGACCAACAAACATTCTCTTCCAGATTTGAGAGAGAGAGAGATTAAATGTCATTAATAACACTAAATGCACTTACAAATAAGTAAACCTTACTTTGAGTTTCTCAAACGTAACGTAACTAACACCATAAAAAGACCATGCAAAATGACCCATAGATATGACTTTGATAAGTCTCCACGTCATTTTCTGTTTTCGGCTTTTGTCCCCTAAATTTTCGACAACTTTCCTCTCTCACCCCGACACTTCCCGGGACCTCTGTCTCCCCTTCCTTTCTCCTCTCCCCTTCCTCTCCCATCTTTTTTTTTTTAACTTTTTTATTTAATGAGAATGATTTTTAATTTAGTTTTATTCACGTTATTTTTCTTCCATTTTTAACTCGTGGTCCTCTTTTTTTTTCCTGAGAAACACTCGCGTGTGGTCCTCTTCACTACAAATACTCTGGATTTTTCATCTACAAATGTGATATATACATCTATTATTCGTCCGCGTTTAGATTTGTTTAACTGATACTAGTGCTTTGCTTTGTCTTCCAAATAAAATCCCATGAGATATTTGTCCTATATATTTAACATGCATCGTCCTTTTTTATGAATAATTATAAGTTAAAATAATCATGTTGGTGTTTCAATATTCCTAATTAAAAATAAATAGGATGCCATGCCAACGAGAATAAATAAGTAAAAAATAACCCTACATATGGAAAAGTTACAAAACTAAATAATCATATATATATGATTTGTAATCAAGTGTCACCTCACCATATATCATAGTGACAAGTGTTATTTTAATTATCAAAATAACTTTTAAAATTTTTCAATGTTTATTATTCAATTAAATATAATCTATCATGGTTAATAATACATCATTAAAAATTTAATTTTAATTTAATAGATATTTTTAAGACAATTCATAGAGATATCATATCTATATTTGAAAAAAATAATTTACAATTTTTAATGTTTTTCGTATTTTTCACCATTATTTATATATATTTTCTTGTTTATTCAATGAGTTATAAATGAGTTCAAAGAAAAGCCACACCATTTTTCTAATATAAATATATTTTATGATATTTGATAATGAGTAAATAATTAAAATATATTTTGATGAGTTGAGACGTAAACTAATTATGCATCATCAAGTCCTTATTGGTAAATAATTTATGTATTTTAATTTTAGGAAAAATGTATATCTATTTTTATCTTAATGATGTAGAACTCGATTAAACATATTAGTGTTACTTTAAGTTTTCAACAAGAAAATGTAGCTAATAATTTTAGAAAAAAACCCGCTTATACGCGTTGGTTCATTAGATATCGTGGTGACACGTGTTCTTTAATTATAAATATGAATTGCAATTATTAACTAATTTTTCTTCTAATAATTTAAGTTATCATGGTTAATTGTACATCATTAAGAATTTACTTATAAGTTAATAACATTTACTATATTGACTCTTTCATTCCGACATTAACGTTAATATTTTCTACGTCAATAAATCATGTTACTGCAAAGTTTGTAGGTACTTACACCAACAATTCAAAGAAACTCAAAACACATAACTATATTCTTTTGTAAAAGAAAGACAATACTAAAAGTGAGAGAGATTAACGTGAAATAAGAAAACAGAGATGTGATACAAAATCGTCAATTTTAGTTTATCTACTTAATTATGATATTGTTTGTTACCATTTCATTGTATGTTTTAGTAATATTTAGAGAGTTAGTGGTTCTTACTTTTAGTATCTTCTATTTTTAACAGCAATGCACATGTGAAAAGATAAATTACATATTTTTAGTGATTTTTATATTTTCGTTGTTATCTATATATCATTTTTTATTTAATAAGTTATAAACCTAAGATGAAAATGAATTCAAAGAAAAGAAAAATCATTTGTTTAATATAAAATATTTCTTGATATTTGATAATCAATAGATAAACAAAATAGATTTTTTAGAGTCGAGCCGAAAATTAAAAATGCATTTGCTTATCAGTAAATGAATTATATATTTAAATTTCAAGAGAATGTATCCTTATTTTTGCTTAAGGATGTAGAACTCAGTTAAATTTAGTGCTAGCTTAAGTTTTCCAAAAAATTATAGTTAATAATTTTGGAGATTCGATCTAACGAACAAAAACCCACAAGCATGTGCGATACTCATCTAGTAATAATAAAAACAATGTAAAAGAGTGAAGGCAACAGCACATATTGAGAGGTTCGAATGGGCTCACAGACTCTTATGTTTCTTTTCTCTTTTCTTTCCCTTTCCAATTATTAATATCTATTGTTTCTTACCAAACTAACCACATAAATATTTATATTGCCGTTACAAAATAAATATAAAATGATAATTTTACGTTTCTGTGTATGTCCCTATATATATACTCTGCAACATATGTTACCAATTCAAACATTAACACACTCTAACAACATATTCCCTAAAAAAAAAGAGTAATTAAAAGGTAATTAATGGCCATGGAAGACCAGCAAGAAGCTTCAGTGCCACTAGTTCCCATAGACAGCTTCTCTTACAGTTGGCTAGTTAACTTTCCTTCTCTAGAAACTTGCATTGATGATCATCATCAACCTTACGAAGATTCTTCTTCTTGTTCTTCCTTCATCGAGATGGATCCAAGATTGCCCCCTTCTAGAAGATTCTTCATCAAGACAGCCCATGAAAGTAGCTTCAAGTTCGACAACTTGGTCTCTTTCTCCGACGAAGATCACTCGTTGGTTCACGCCGACGAGCTCTTCCGCGACGGTTACGTCGTGCCCTATCGATCAAAAGCCACGTCAGCGGCTACCGAAGAAGAATCTAAGCCGTTAGATGAAACTATGACGGGAAAGATTGAGACACGTGGCGTTAAGAGCAAGTCAGCTTCTTCTTGTAGAAAGCTGAGGAGAGTCTCGCGATGGGTCTTGTTGAAGTATCTTGATTTTTTGACGCCATTGTGTAGAAGAATGAGAAGATGTAGACCCGTTGAATCAGACGGAAGTCTCTGTAAGGATTCGAGGATACGTATAACGACGTCGTCTAGAAGAAGAGTTTACTCCGATGACACGACGTCGTCGCCAAGAATAAGTGTTGCGGATGATTATTATTGGAGAAGGTCTTGTGACTCTGAGAGCTCTATTTACGAAGCTGTTCTTCATTGCAAGAAATCATTTGGTACGTTATTAAATAATCCAAATCTTATGTTTATTTATGGTTTAGTTTTTCAATTTGTTTTCTTTTCGTGTGTTAATTTTAGCAGAGAAATGAGAATCCATGAAGAGTAGCAGGTAGGAGTAGAGATGGAGAATATTGAGCTTGAGAAAAATAAGACAATTACACATGGAGGGGGGGAGAGAGAGCAAGTTGTGATGTGTCTTCTTGTTGTTTCTCTCTCTTAATTCAAAGAGATTTATGTGAATGATCCATGTGAATGTGTCATCAATCTGATGTGGATCAAGAATGGTTTTGTTTTTTTACATGAGTGGGCACATATAGGGCTGCAAGCAGAATCAAGAAAATATTTTCACATTTTCTTGGCTATTTTTCTTTATATTTATATATTCAACTGTAAGTTAAACAGTTTCTTTTTATATTTGTAAAACTATAAGTGCCTACGCATGTTTACTTTTGGTCCAATTATCTTTGAACATTCTTACTTTTTGTGCAATTTTGTCTTTTCTTGTCTTAGAGATCATCCGGGGATGTCATCATGTATGATTGAACTCTTTTCTTATCATAATTGTAACTCAAATAATTAAATTCCTTAGACTAAGCAAATAGATGAGAGGTGATGACTATTACTAACTATTAGACTAAATGTAAACATAAACTAAACAAGATTTAGGATGATAGTGGCTTTTGGATATGACAATTGAGAAGTGATGACCATGTAGCTAAACTAACAACAAATAAGGTAAATCAATAAGAATAAATCTCACGATCATATAATCATGCTCAAACTTGTACCACTTTTATGGCTAAAGTTACATTTGTAAACTAACATATCTCGCTCAACTTTCGGTTTGTTGTAATTCTAGCAATCATTAAGAATAAATTCATTTAGTCACTAAACTCCCTAACTATCAACTTTCATTGGCTAGACTAATTTTAGCTTGAGTTTAGGTTCTCGATACATTTCATCGAATAAATTTCGGACGTGAAGTGCATACACATCAATAATCATAATATCAAGCATTAAGACCACCTAAATCAAATAGATCTAAGTTTCATCTATCCCTAAACATCATTAACTAACCACCTAATCATTGTCTAATTTACCAATCCAAGATCCAATGTGTTTTATTCACTACGGTCCATAGAAATCCAAGAAATGTCACTTGCTTCTTAAAAATGTATGCTTAAATTGAGAAGAATGTGAGATAAGGTTATAATTAAGGATTAAATGCAAACAAGTTTAAGAAAAAACAAGAACAAGTCCAAAATTTACAAAGGGCTTGTTCATTTGTCTACCGCTAGCAGCAACAGTAGCGACAAAAAATTTCAATGGCAAAAAGAAAAAAGAGCACAAATCAGTTGTGACAAAGTTATACGGAGACGACACGGAGATAACTTTCAGCGATTATTTTAATCAAATAGGTGTTGCTAGAAATAATGGCGTCCAGAAAAGACGAGGCAGAGATCACTTGCAACGATTATTTTATATTTTTCTTCTAGACTTTGCAATCTGCCCTTGTTATCTTTTTGGCTGCTACTGTTGGCGCCGACAATTGACAAAAGAACATGCCCCAAAAAAAGGTAGAAACTTTGAGAAAACCATAAATCTATGAAAACAAATGAAGAACAAGAATCAAAGAGACATGAAAGGCATAAATAATTTAATGCGATCCGAGAAAAATTGTTTAAAAACTTGGTTTGAATATAAAACCATTCTAAAATCTACCAGAAACAAGTTTAGGTAGCACAAGTGTTTTGAAGGCAACAAGTATTATTTATATGAAAAGAAGAAGAGGAAATGTTACCCTAAACACAAACTGGGAAAATGATTGGGCACCGGTCGTTCATTTTCCCTGGTCGATTTTCGCTTAAAATTGATTGACCAATTGATGGACCTAATGGTCGATCATTCTTTTTTGGACTTGTTCTTTAATTCCAGTTGCTACAACTTGTTTCATCTTCAAGTCCCTTCGGTCCTTTCTTCTTCTTAGCTTCCATTAGGCTCTAAGATCCTATAAAATCCAAAAAATATGTATGCAAATACATGAATCCTAAAACTAGACTAAAACTTCTAAATTCAAAGGAAAATGCATACTAAATGTAATATTTACAAGCAAATATACAATGAAAATGCATAAAAATATGACCACATCACCATATAGCATCAATATATTCATAAATAAGTTAAGACGGCCACATATAGAGGAAATTTAGAGGTTGAGGTCAACAATATCATAATATGTATGTTTCAAGAAAATAAGAAATTAATAGATGTCTCAAGAATGTGTTCATACATATATATATATATATATATACATATATATATATATATATACATATATATA
>OVAN01004426.1:0-25907 GCA_900406275.1 Anastatica hierochuntica
GGAACTCAAAAGACATAGAGATGGTCTTTGAGATTCCATAGTTGTAGAGAAATAGATCTAAGAAGAGAAAGATAAGAGATAAAAGATCCAAGGATCTATTGAAATAAAACCAAATGTTATTACAAGAGTTTGATCTTTAGAAATTGAGAGAAAATAAGATAGAAGTTGTTTTTTTTTTGTTCTTGAGGTTAAGAGTGCTATTTATAGTTAAAGAGATGAGAGAAAACCCTAAAACTAAGGGTTTTGGTAGAGCATGTTGCCAGCCATCGACCCATTTGGTCGATGGCTGGCTACCCACAGAAGTAGAAGTGATGTTCTCTGTCTGGATGACTGGCCATCGACCCTAGGTAGCTAGCCATCGACCCAAATGGTCGATGGCTGCCTACNTTCCTTTGATCTCCATCTTTTCCCTATGCTTCAAGCCTCTTGTCTCCTTGATTTTCAAGCTCCAAATCAACCTTTAATCCACCATTAGAGCCTCCCAAAGTCCATCCCAAAAGAGCACCTACAAATGCAAGAAAGATGGATGCAAAATGCAATATGAACCTAATCTAGACTCAAGATTCTAAATGATGCATTCTAGAGCTAATATGCTTATTTACAACCTAATAATGAATGAAAAAGCTAAAACACACTAAAATATGCATGAAATTGTATGTACATCAACCACTTACATTCGATGCATATGAAGAGAAGACAAGAAGAAAGCTAGAGACAACAAGTAGATTCCACCTCGGCTAAGAATCATAATTATGTCGGATTACTGTAGATTTGAGACAACTATAAATAAAGAGCAAAACTCATTAAGATGGGGGTTCGGGAAATTAGAGAGAGAAGGCGATAATAAGATTGTTGTTGAGAGATAAACACTTTTGTAATCACGTCTTATCAATTAACATCTTTTCGAAGCCTCGGTCCGATTACTGAGCACCTTTTCACCGTCCCAAGTTACTTTCTTGTGAGGATTCAGGCCTCGGCTAATCTAAGTTAAAACCGAGCTCAAACAAGGAACAAAAGGAGAGATTAAAGTCAAAAATATTCTAAGCGTTAAATTGACCTCAGGATTTTTAAAAATAAAAGGACTAAGTCAAAGAAAGGTCCTCGGTTCATCAGTTTGCGCTGTCTGTGGGGACTAGGGTGATCACAGAGTACAGAAAATAATCTTGGGAAATCAGAGTCAGCAGAATGGATACATCAATGAACGTTACAAGCGATGTGGTCGCGTCTGGAAGTGGAGAAAGGAGCTCGGCTGCTGCTGGTGTCCGGTTAATCGCCCCTGTTAGTGCTCCACCCTCAGTATTGAACATTGGGAACCCGCAAGTAACGCACGTACCGACAATAAGTCTACGGGAAACCATGCCAGCTTCTTGTATGCTCGGCTTAGAAGCAACCCTTAAAGTGATCATGGGTCGGATTGAACAAATAGATCAGCAAACAAATGCTCGGTTCGAAGCCTTATCAGTCCCGACGAGAGTTGTTGATTTTCCACCCCGGGTTCAAGATGAACAGCCTCGACAATTAGAACAATTCATGAACTAGCTTCATCGCAACCTATTTGGGACACCGTCAACCTCTCAAGACGCAGTTCTTAACCACAACACTCCAATTCAAACTCAACCAGTTAACCTTGAGCTTCGTCCACCTTTGGTTCCTAAGCAACAGAATGTGGAGGATAGCAGAGATCGAGAAATCAAATTGTTAAAAATCAGGCTGCAAGAAATGAGCTCAACAATGCATAAGGCAATCAGTGAACCCCGAGAAATTGATCGTGTTCTACAGGAGACACAGAGTGACCCATTTACTACTCCGGTCAGGATGTTTCCACTCTGACACCTCAGCAAACTTGCTCTCCCAAAATTTGGCGGAATGTATGATCCAAGCAAATTTTTGACAGCCTTTGGCATCGCAATGAGAAGGGCAAGCCGAACTCAATCGACAGTTACCAACAGTTGTCAACCACTTTTCTCAAGCATTACTCAATGTTCATCAAGCAAAGAGCTTTAAAAGCCGACCTTTGGACGTTATCTCACGAACCAAAAGAACCTCTCAGGAAATTCATTGAGCGCTTTAAAAAGGTGGCTTCCAGGATTGCTATATCCAACGAAGCAGCTCTTCTGGAACTTTGAAATTCTCTCTGGTATGAGCCAAGCTTCAGAAATGATTTGAAAATCAATAAACCCCAAACTTTAGAAGACGCTCTACACCGAGCTACACTGTTTATCAAAGTTGATGAAGAAAAACTAGCCATGACGAAGAAGCATTCCTCGGTAAAACAACAAACTCCAAAGGAGAGGGAGAAAGAAAAAGCTAAGGATGAATATGTTGAGCCTCAGCAACACTATGACAAAGAGTATTCAGACAAGAAAGCACGAGGGGATCACAGTAAAAAAAGCTTCAAATTATTACGTGTCTCAGCCAAAATCTATAGAGTTACCACAGAAGAAAATGATTCAAGGAAAAGAGCGAGATTCAGAGAAGTATTTTCAGTATCATAACCAACCCAGTCATGCAACCGAAGAATGCAGAAACCTTACAAAACTTCTGATAAAAAAATTTCAAAAAGGGGAAATTGATGTGCCTTCAAGAGAGGGGAACATTGAGGTAAAAAGGAATACTAGAGAGGGTTTTGAGCAAGGAAATAACCAAGTTCAGCAGGGGTTTCAACAGCAGAATCTGAGAATGCATCAGAACTGACCAGCTGTCATAGTCGAACCAAAAAGGGGTCGAGTATATGATGAAGATGAGTTACCACCAGCGCTAAGGAAGAGAATAAACATGATAATGGGGGTTTAAAAGACTGTTCAGATTCAGTTTTGTTAATAAAAGAGGGGGAACGCCGAGCTGTCAATGCCAGTAAGTGGAAACAGTATGTTGAAGATAGCCTGAAAGTCTGAGATATGCCAATAACCTTTACAGATGCAGATGCTTACGGGGTTGATATGCCGCATAACGATCCTCTGGTTATTGAATTGATGGTTGCAGATTGTGAGATGTCTTGAATCCTTATCGATACTGGTAGCACGGTGAATATCATCTTTAAAGAATTAATACGGAAGATAGAGTTAACCGGATATACCGTCAAACCGAGTCTGAAACCACTAACAGGCTTTAATGGGCAGTCATAATGTACATTTGGGTCAATCAAGCTTCCAGTTTATGTCGGTAGAGTGACTAAGATTGTTAAGTTTCTCGTCATCGATAGACCGACTATCTACAACATCATTCTTAGCACATCGTGGCTTCATGCGATGAAAGCAATACCGTCTTCCTACCATCAATGCTTGAAATTCCCAACCAAGTACGGGGTTTTCACAGTAAGGGGAGATCAAAAAGAGTGTCGATCATGCTTCATTGCTAAGCATAGACTAAGAAGGGCAACTCAAGCTTGTTTGATAACACGACCAACGATAGAAGAAACCCCAAGAAACACGGATGCACCAGTCAAAGAAGTAATCTTGATGATAAATATTGATCCAACAGACCCGACAAGATGTGTCAGAATCAGAGTCGAGTTACCTGATCATCTAAAAGGGGAAATTATCAACTTCTTAAAGAGTAAAGTGACAACTTTTGCTTGCTCGATTTCTGACATGCCGAGGATTGATCTGAAGATTGCTTGCCATGAGTTAAATATCGACCCGACCTTCAATCCCATTAAGCAAAAGTGCTGAAGCTCGGTCCGGAAAGAGCAAAGGCAGTAAATGATGAAGTTGATCGTTTGACTAAAGCAAAATCAGTGCATGAAGTAAAGTATCTAGATTGGTTGTCCAACCCGGTTGTGGTAAAAAAGAAGAATGGAAAATGGAGAGTTAGTGTAGACTTCATGGACCCTCTGCCTAACATTGACCGACTTCTAGAAGCAACAGCCGGGAATGAACTTCTATCTTTCATGGATGCGTTCTCGGGTTATAATCAAATCATGATGCATTCGGATGATCAAGAGGAAACAGCCCTCATCATTGACCGAGGAATATACTGCTATCGAGTCATGTCGTTTGGTCTAAAAAACGCTGGGGCCACATATCAACGCCTCATCAACAAGATGTTTTCCGATCAGCTAGGAGAGACAATGGAATTTTATATTTATGATATGTTGGTTAAATCGCTAAAGGTACAAGATCACGTTACGTATCTGCGAGCTTGTTTCCAGGTTCTTGACAAGTACAACATGAAGCTGAACCCGACAAAATGTGCTTTTGGGGTTACGTCAGGCGAGTTCCTCAGATATCTGGTCACAAAGAGAGGGATTGAAGCTAATCCAAAAAAGATCTTAGCAATTGATACATTACCTTCTCCCGGGAATTCTAAAGAAGTTCAACGTTTGACTAGCCGAATTGTCGCTTTGAACCGGTTTATCTCCAGATCAACTGACAGATGTTTGTCGTTCTACCAACTACTGAGAAGTAACAAGCGGTTCGAATGGGATAAAAAATGTGAAGAGGCATTCAAGCAGTTGAAGCAGTACCTATACACTCCTCCCATACTGTGAAAGCCCGAAGAAGGGGAAGTACTCTATTTGTACATTGCGGTTTCAGCCTACGCCGTAAGCAGCGTGTTGGTCAGAGAAGAAAGAGGGGATCAAAAACCGATCTTTTACACCAGCAAGTCTTTGATTGGAGAAGAAACTCGGTACCCAACTCTTGAAAAGTTGGCTCTGGCATTAATCACGTCGGCTAGAAAATTGCGCCCTACTTTCAGTCGCATGCTATTGTAGTCTTCACAAATCAGCCTCTCAAAACGATTCTTCACAGTCCGAGTTTATCAAGTCGGTTGGCAAAATGGGCAGTTGAACTTAGTGAATATGACATTGAATTCCGATGTCGAACAAACGCAAAGTCGCAGGTGCTAGCCAACTTCCTGATTGAATTCCCAGTCGAGCTCACAAACGAATCTTCAGAGATTAATCAGTGGTCCCTGTATGTTGACAGGTTGGCATCTAAGCACATATCTTGGATTGGTATTTAGCTCATAACTCCAAACAATGAGCTTCTTGAGCAGTCGTTTCGGTTGAATTTCCCGGCATGAAACAATGAAGTCGAGTACGAAGCTCTGTTAGCAGGCTTAAGATTAGCCAAAGTAATTAGAGCAAAAAAAATTCAGGCGTACTATGATTCTCAGCTTGTGGCAAATCAGTTCAATGGGGAGTATGAAGCACGGAATGAAAGGATAGATGCTTATCTCAAGCTGGTACAAGATCTAGCTAAGGAGTTCAAATCCTTTTCGTTAACAAAGATTCCTCAGTCTGATAATTCTTCTGCTGACGCTCTTGCTGCATTAGCATCTACTTCAGATCCTACAATTTGGCGAACTATACCAGTTGAAAGTATAGATTCGCCGAGTATCGAGCTTCCAAAGGAAGAGTGCATGTTTGTTGACACAGTAGTTGAGGACGATGTCGTTGAACCAGATCAAGCGGAACCATCTATTTTGAAACCTACAGAACCTAATTGGAGAGATGAGATCATCAATTATCTAGAAGATGGGGATTTGCCGGCTTGTAAATGGGCATTTCGATGTCTGAAGGCCAGAAGTGACCAATATTGTATGATGGATGGACATTTGTTCCGAAATAGTTTTTTAGGGTCACTTCTTGCTTGTTTGGAATGGAAGAAGCTTCGAAAATAATTATGGAAATCCACGAAGGTGCAGCCGGGAATCATTCAGGTGGCCGAGCTTTAGTTCACAAGGTTCGTAGCCTACGCTTCTATTGGCCGACAATGGTGGCAGATTGTGAGAAGAACGTTGCAAAATGTGAAAAGTGCCAAAGGCTTGAACCAATAATCAACTCTCCAAGTGACTACATGTCAATCTCGGAAACTCCGTATCCATTTATGAGGTGGGCAATGGACATCATCGGACCTCTGCCACGATCTCATCTAAAGGAAAATATCTTGGTTTTGAGCGATTATTTCACCAAATGGGTTGAAGCAAAGGCGTATAAAAGGGTAATAGCAGAAGACGTACAGAAGTTTTTTTGGAAGAATGTCATCTGCCGACATGGGCTGCCATATGAGATTATCACCGACAATGGGTCTCAGTTTACTTTGGATAATTTTGAGAACTTTTGTGCATGATGGAAGATCAGGCTCAACAAATCACCGCCAAGATATCCATAGGGAAATGGTCAAGCTGAAGCAACAAACAAGAGAATTCTGGATGGTCTTAAGAAAAGGTTGGAAGCAAAGAAGGGTTTATGGGCGACGAGTTAGATAAAGTACTTTGGTCGCATCGAACGACTTCAGGAACTACTACCGAGCAAACTCCTTTCTCTTTGGCTCATGGGATGGAAGCAATGGCACCGGCCGAGGTGTCAATCCCAAGCTTTTGGCGATCAATCTTAGCACTTAACGAAATTTTGAATGAAGAAATGATGAGAGAACACCTTGACCGAGCTAAAGAAATCCGAGATCAGGCTCTCCTCCGGGTTCAGAATTATCAACATAAAGCTGCCAAGATAACTCCAAGGTCAGAGGTCGAAATTTTGTAGAAGCCAATTTGGTATTGCGAAAAGGTTTTCGAGAACACAGCAGAACGGCAATCACTAAGTTGGGAGAAAACGGGGAAGGTCCATACATCGTATCCAAGATTGTGAAGCTGGGTGTCTATGAGCTACTACATATGAACGGGGACAAGGTACTGCATTTGTGGAAAGGTATCAACCTCATGCGCTATTACTACTGAACTTCTTCAACATGCAGCCCCGGTTTAAAACCGAGCATATAAAAAAACCGAGGATACATCCTTATACTTTGTAATTGAACTACGTTTGGCTTGATTCTTTTCAAGGATACGTATGCAGCCTCACCGAGATCCAGCTGTACTTATATAAAAATAATAAAACTTATGATATTTTTAAAAAACTAGGTGTAAAAACAAAGTGGTCAATTGATCCCATTATCTTCAAAAACCGAGCTCTTCCTCGTAGAAAACGTTCAACATGAACTTGACTGATTTTGGCAATACTAAACTCAGATGATGGCCCAACCGACCCATCCTAAAGCCAAGGTCTTCCTTGCAATATTTGTTTCTCATAAACAGATGGATTGATCATCCAAATGACTAACTTGTTCCTTTAGCTTAAATGCTAAGTGTCTAAAAAGTCTAAATGGCCCGATTGATTCCATTAAAGCCGAGTCAGTTCTCGCAAATAAGCCGAGTTCTTTTATTCATGACTTGCTTGGTATCATTTTGTCTGAAAGAAATGTTCAAAATATTTCCTAAGGCAAAATGTTGTTAAAAAAGAAAGAAGTTCATTCATTAAAGATATTGTTTAGGACCGGGTCACATGCGACCTCGGCCAAAGAAGATAGAAAACAAGGAATGCCAAAATTACAGAATACTAATAAAAGAGAGAAGAATTTAAAAAAAAAAGGAGTCGAGAGTTAAGCTTCTTGAATGTTGGAGGCTGCCGAATTCAGCCCAGCAGCTTCGGTCAGAGAGAGGGATCCTCGATTACTCCCATACTTATCGAGGAGAGCATCTTCAGACAGGCGCTGAATGTCGAGATCTTCGCCATTAAATTGTACTACCTCCATTTTATCAACAAGCTTCTTCTGAGCAGCCAAGTTCTCGGTGACTTCCGCCAAGTAGTCGTCAGGAGGATCAATGGAATAACCTGTCTTAAGATACTCCAACAGGTCCACTTCTGCTTCAAATTTTTCCAGGAGAAATTTCTGGTCCTCAGCCGCTTTGGTTTCGTCCCTAAAACGTTTGGCCTTCTGAAGGGATGCCTTATACCGACCCGAGAGCACCGAGAGCATCTTCTTGCGCTCGTTGGCAACTTCCCGTTCTCGGCTCCTCTGAAGTCTCTCTTGTTCTCCGGTAAGCTTATCCTCTAGGTCCTTCTTCTCGATACCCCAAGACTTCTGGGCGGTTTCAAACTTTCTCCTCTCTTCGACCCTGAACTGCCTCTCTTCCACAAGCTACTTCTCAAGCTAGGTATACTCCTCCCACATCCTCTTTGATTTCTCCTTCTCGGCCTTGACGGCAGCCTTCACCCTCTTCTCGGTCTCTTTCTAGAAGGCCTGCTCCTTTGCCTTAAGCTTTTGTACAAGGTTGTCATAAGCCTCGATAACCCATTTTGTAAGATCCCTCGCCTAAAGAAAAAAGGAGCACACAAAGTTAACAACAAGATGTATACAAAAATGCTAAGTGTTGGAACAATTAAAGGAAAGAGTTGAACCTCGGTAAAGGATTTAGACATATCCTTAAAGACACCCAAGAAGTGAAGCTTCTCGACTGGAGTCACTGTTCTCTCAAATGTGTTGATCTGCGTGAAGAGTGAAGCACACTCGTTGGCATCCTCCAAAAGTTGGGGACCTTTTAACTTAAGGGTGACCTTCTTAGGTGGAGGAGGGTCTTTTTGAAACCGAGAAGGTTGGACTTCAACAGGCCGGACCTTTTTCTTATTCTTTGCTCCTTCACCAACGTCATAAGCCGCCCTTTTACGTTGATGGTTAGCCACTGTCTCATTATCATCCCTAGAGAGCTCTCATCTTTCTCTCGAGAAGTCGGTACAACATCTACTAAGGCCAACTGCTCCTCGGTTTAGTTGAGGCCCTCAGGGTTTGCCACGGAAACCTTTTGAGCAGTGGTCATTGTTGGGACAATTGAGAGTGGATCAACCGTAGTGATCGACGCTTTAGAGGGATGCTTGGGAGCGTTCTTCCCGGAAGTGCTAACCGGGGTATTGGCCTGAGGGGCTTGCTTTTGGGTCTTCTCGGGGTTTTCCTCATTCTTCCTCGATTTCCTTGGAAACTTTGGAAGCTGTGTAGAAACTTTTCCCATCTTGGCTCTCGGTTTGTCAAGGAAATCTAAAAAAAGGAAGAGTAGTTCTTGTTAAATCCTTAAAATCAAAGAACAAAAAACTACTTAGAACTGAAAATTACACCGTCAAAAATTCTATTAAGGCTTATTGCAAGTCTCTTAACGTGGATCTCGGGCCAATTTTGAATGCCGAGATGTTGGATGCGCTCGATGTTCTCGGAAAACCCTTGAGTAAAGCCTCTTAGTGGAAAAATTTTTACTGCAAAAAAGAACTTAAAAAACAAAAAATTTGAAAAATTTGAAATTTTTCCTAAGTAAAATTTCTCCGAGACCACTGTCAGGGTTTGGATTCCAGAGAAGTCGGCATCTTCTCTCACAGTCAACAACCGAGGTCTCATTGACCTTCATGTAGAAATAGTGAGTATGCCAATTCTGGATCTTCGAAGTCTCCTCGGTAATTACTTTTCTCTTGAAATTGGCGTAGAAGGTGCCAACTAGAGTTGAGTTTCTCCCTATGCGAACAAACTCATCAAAAAATTTCCGGTTGACATCAATATCGAGCTCTGAATCCATGACAAAGATGCTCACTATGTTACGCACATGCTCCTAACCCGGCATAAGTCAGTAAAGAGCTCGGGGAGAGGGATCCAAAGCCCCCCCCCCCCCCGAATCTAAGCAAGTCCAAGGGCTTCCATGCTCCTCAGGAATCCTAACTACAAAGCCTGGAGCCGAGTGTCGCGCGGGGAATGTTATATCTAGACTCTCGGTTGTCGATAAAGTCTTTCCAATCAACCGAGGAGATCAGACTTTCTTCTCGGCTTTAACACTCTCAATGTCTTCAGCCTTCACCTTTCTTGGAGGTTGCCAGCTATCAACCCATTACTCTGGTGGAGTATAATCTGGGTTCGAGGATACGATGGCACGAGAGGAACCGGGGAGTTCTTGAGGAGGATTTAAAGGGGCAACAGACTAAGCGTCAGCCCTCTTGTCCTCGGGTACGTTACCAACGGTTTCGTCACCTCTCCTTTCCATGTTGGCTCTGATTGCATTCCACTTCTCGGAGAAGTTGTCGGAGTCAGAAACAGAGCTGGAGGCTAACTTCGTTGAAGAAACTCTCTCCTCAGAGACCTCAGCCTCCAATGAACCAGAAGAAGAGGACCGAGAAGATACAAATACGATCAACATCACAAAAATAAAACCACGAAACAATGAAAAAAGCAAGGAGAATCCTAGTGAGAGAAAGAAGAGAGAAGGGAGAGATCTACCTTTGCGCAAATGGAGAAGAAGTGATGAAGTTAAGGAAGGGAAGAAAATTTATAGGAGACGAGGAGGAAACCGAAAGGTCCATTGCAATGACCACCTAAAACAAATCTCTAGATGCTCAACCCACTCGCTAAGAGCTTGGCGCGTGGGCCCATCAGTCTTTCACCAGGTTTTAAGACCAGTCACCGAGTGACGCGTGTACTGGTCTTAGGGGGGACAACTGATGAGCCTGGGCTTGGCACAACAGTGCCAGCCCAGCAAAAGACTGATGGGCCTCAAGAAAAGAGAAAAATTCCCATAATGAAAATCATAAGAATTTGGCTAAGTGTCAGAAACGGCCGACTCCTCGGCCCGGTACAGGGCCGAGTAGTGGCCGACCAGCATGAAATGAAGGGAATGGCATTCGAATCTCTCAACAATAAATGCAGCGCACTTCCTCAGCATCAACCACTTCAAGAAGGACACACGTAATAAATGCAATGGCCTCGGCACCACTTACATCAGATGCATGTGAAGAGAAGACAAGAAGAAAGTTGGGGATGACACGTGGATTCCACCTCGGCTAAGGATCATAATTCTGTCGGATTACTGTAGATTCTTGACCATTATAAATAGAGAGCAAAGCTCATTAAGAAGCTGGTTCAGGGAATTAGAGAGAGAAGGCGATAATAAGATCATTGTTGAGAGATAAACACTTTTGTAATCACGTCTTATCAATAAACATCTTTTCGATGCCTCGGTCAGATTACCGAGCACCTTTTCACCGTCCCAAGTTACTTTTTTGTGAGAACTCAGACTTCGGCTAATCTAAGTTAAAACCGAGCTCAAACAAAGAACAAAACGAGAGATTAAAGTCAAAAATATTCTAAATGTTAAATTGACCTCGTAATTTCTAAAAATAAAAGGACTAAGTCAAAGAAGGGTCCTTGGTTCATCATAAATGTCTTTACGGCAGATCAAAATTTGATTTCCTTGTTTTCAATAAGACGAGTAAAATAAAACTTAGTGAAAAAGTTTGAAATATTACTACACAAAACTTTATTTTTTAAATAACTTACGCGTCAAGTATTCTTTCAGTGTGGTGGAACATATCAAAAGAATATATTTTAAACTCATTCAACATCTTTGCTCTTCTGTGCTATAATCCAAAAAAGAGAGTAGACCTTTGAACTCCCGTATTCGTGAGTCCACCACGTATTTTTCTAGAGATCGACTTGTCATAAAACGAAAAAACACTAAAATAGGTCTTAGTAGTCTTTGCAACTTCAAGTTAGTTTTGTTTATTTTTTAAGTTATGGCTGCATACGATGGTAAAAATATCCGCCACAAAAACATACTTAGGAAGTTGCCTTGTGTCAACTTATCTTGCCGTAGCAATGAGCGTGCCAACTGATAAACAATCATTAGACCAAATATATGTTGTCTTACCACTACAAACCTTTCTCCTTATAAACTATGAAGCAAATTACCGGAGTTTTAATAACTTTTGTCATTTCCATGAACCAAAAGTAGTCTCCTGGTCATCCAAAACGATCATATTGCTAGTTTTACAAAATATTAACTATACAAAATATAATTAAATAAACTATCTATTTTATTTATGTTGACTTAAGCATGAATTCAAAGAAATTCTTTAGGAGTAATCTAAATATATGTTAGAAATTCTTTTAAGTTTAGGAATAGGCTTTTGAGGTCTCTATATAAGAAGGTATGAAAGTGTAATACAACTAATGAGAGATTGAGAGCTTTAGCTTTTGAGTAAGTTTTCTAAAACAATAAAGTGTTTGATTTTTTGGTTCTAATTGATCTAAAAGTCTATTTCAATATTTGGTATCGAAGCTTATTAAATCATTGAAATAGTCTAGATAACGATCAGAGAAAGAATCCTAAATCGAAAAACACCATTGTTACACCTTTTTTTTGAGAGATCAAAACACGTTAAACATCTTCCACAATTCCTCTGTGTTCTTTTGTCTTCACCCTCGTTTGTTCTGTTTCTTTTAAACACACGTCACACACCTCTACCCTAATTCATTAAACACACGAGAGTTGAAGAAATACAGAAGCATATCGTGAAAGACAAACGTTGATGGGAGACAAGACCTTGGCGATTGTTGTTGCGGACAAGACGAAAGAGAGCAGTCTCTCATCTATCCAATGTACGATGCTGACTGCCACGAATTATACAATATGAGCGATGAGAATTCAGGTAGCTCTTTGAGTCTATAAAGTATGGTAAACAATAGAATCTGGATCATCTGATCTCGAAAAGAACGATATAGCACGAGCTCTTCTCTTTCAATCCATATCGGAAATGATGATGCTCGAAGTTGGGAACTTTGAGACTTCCAAAGAGGTGTGGGAGGCAATCAAATCACGACATGTTGGGGCTGAAAGGGTTTGATAGGCGCGAATTCAAACTCTTATGTCGGAGATTCAAAGGATAAATATGAAGAAGACCGACACTGTGGACGAGTTTCCTGGAAAACTATCAAAACTTTCTACCAAATCGGCGGCTTTGGGAAAAGTTATTGAGGAGCCAAAACTTGTGAAGAAGTTCCTTAGTAGGTTGCCAAGAAGAAAATACATACATATTATCACAGTTTTGGAACAAGTCCTCGATCTAAATACTACAAGCTTTGTAGATATCGTAGGGAGGATGAAAGCATATGAAGAAAGAATCTTCGATGATGATTAGCAAGAGGATCAAGGAAAAGTTATGTACGCATATTCTTAACACTATTCCTACCAAGAAAACTATGATGGTGGGAGAGGAAGAGGACATGACGGGAGATTCTATGGACGAGGAAGGGGTCGCGGTCATGGTAGCAATTAACATGGCAATAACTCTCGCTAAACACAAGATAAAGACAAGTCCAAGGTTATATGCTATCGATGCGATAAGATGGGGTATTATGCTTCAAATTGTCCTGATAGTTTACTAAAACTCCAAGAGGCATATGAAGCAGATAATAAAGAAACAAATTAAGTAGACAAATTAATGATGCACAAACTCGTGTTTCTTAATGAGAAGAAAGTTATTCCTAGAAATCTAGATAGCCACATGGAAGAAGAAAAGATTTGGTACTTGAATAATGGAGCAAGTAACCACATGACCGGAAATCGTTCATACTTCTCTAAACTAGATGAGAGAATCACAGGTAAAGTGAGATTTGGCGATGATTCACGGATCGATATTAAGGGAAAGGGATCGATCATATTTGTAAGCAAAGACGGGTACAAAAAGACATTAGCTAACGTCTATTATATACCAGACCTAAGGACAAATATTATAAGTCAGGGACAAGCCATTGAGTCAGGATGCGAAGTACGAATGAATAAAAACTACTTAACAGTCTTTGATCGATCCGGAAAATTGCTTGTAAAAGCAAACAGGTCACGAAATCGGCTATATAAATTGACAATGGAGGTTGAAATCACAAATTGTCTACAACTATTTACACTAGATAAAGCATCAAAGTGGCACTCAATGTTAGGTCATGTGAGTGTTGATACGATGAAGGCCATGATAAAGGGAGAATTAGTAATTGGCATGCCGATCTTGAACCTATAAAGAGAGACATGCGTCTCACGCCTGCGAGGAAAGCAAACAAGGAGAAGCTTCCGAAAGCTACTAAGTTCCGAGCTGCATGCACCTTAGAACTCCTACTTGGAGATCTTTGCGGGCCAATCTCACCCCCAACAGCTGCGAACAATCGATACATTTTCGTATTGATAGACGATTTTTTCCATTACATGTAGTCCATGTTGATGAAAGAAAAAGGTGAGGCCTTTGATAAATTTAAAAGTTTTAAAATCATGGTTGAAAATGAAACTGGAGCTCGTATAAAGACATTGCGCACAGATAGAGGAGGAGAGTTCTTATATCATGAGTTTCAGAAGTTCTGTGAAGAAGCTGGGATCAGTAGACATCTAACAGCAGCATATACTCCGCAACAAAATGGAGTAGTGGAACGAAGAAACATAACACTAATGGAAATGACGAGAAATATTCTTAAACACATGAATGTTCCAAATTACATGTGGGAAGGAGCTGTGAGACAAGCAACCTATTTGATTAATCAAGTTGTGACAAGAGAAAATAAAGAAAGCACACCATATGAGCGTTTCAAGGGAAAAAGACCAAACATTGAACACTTGAGAGTGTTTGGTTGTGTAGCATATACAAAAGTTGATGCACAACACCTTCGAAAGCTTGCTGATAGAGCTCAAGAATTGGTGTATCTCGGGACGGAACCAGGAACGAAGGCCTACCATCTCTATGATCCAACAAGGTTGCAAGATAGTTGTGAGCAAGGATGTCTACTTTGAAGAAGAAAAGGCTTGGCGATGGAATAATAGGGGAAACGAAACAGAGACAATTGACTTTCCCATTGGTAGTAGAGAGAGAAAGGAAGAAGAAAAATATGGAGAAGGAGCTGTACATCGTGTTGTAGGGTCTGACAGGGAAGATGATGATGACGATTTTGATCGTGAAAGAGGAGACCACGACGGTGACGGAGGCTCCCGAGAAGAGGATGGTTGTGACGGAGGTCCTGTGCATCGCGACGGTGGGTCTGTGCATAACTTGTCTCGCGACGGTGGTCTGCATAACTTGTCTCCGGCACGAGCACCAGATATCGGTAAGAGAGACCTGCCGCTGGAGTCAAGGAGGTCGACAGGGCAGAGTATACGACCAAGCTATCTTGATGATTACGTGATGCTTGGCGAGATCGATGAGCCTAAAAGGCTGTTAATGTTAATTAATGATGAACCATGGAGCTTTGAAAATGCGATATAGTCAGAGCAATGGAGAAAAGCCTGTGAAGAAGAGATGACATCGATAAATAAAAACAGAACATGGTCCTTGGAAGATTTGCCTCTTGGAGGTAAACCGATAAGTTTAAAGTAGATATTTAAAATTAAGCGAAATTTCGATGGGAGCATAAACAAGCACAAAGCTAGACTTGTAACTAAAGGATCTGTTCAACAGCATGGTATAGACTATAATGAACTATTCGCTCTTGTGGCTCGCATTGAAACAATCCGAGTAATCATTGCTCTCGCAGCTTCTAACGGATAGGAAGTACACCATTTGGATGTTAAAACCGCATTTCTTCATGGAGAATTAAAAGATGTTGTCTATGTTACTCAACAAAAAGGGTTCGTAACTAAAGGAAAGGAGAGTAATGTGTATAAATTGAGAAAGGCACTATATGGACTAAAGCAATCACCACGAGCTTGGAACAACAAGCTTAATGCGATATCGCCTGAATTGAATTTTCACAAGTGTACTAAGCAACCTTCCTTGTATCGAAAACAGGTACACGAAAATCTGCTGTCAGTAGCTGTTTATGTTGATGATATGTTGGTTACAGATACTTGTCTAAGTATGATAAAAGAATTTAAGATGAATATTGAATCCAAATTTGAGATGAGTGATCTTGGATTACTGACTTACTACCTTAGAATTGAGGTAATCCAACATGAGGCGGTTATTACTCTTAGACAAGAACGATATGATTTTAAGATTCAGGGATAGGCAGAAATGGGTGAATGCAATGGTGTGCAAATACCTATGGATCCAAGACTTAAGTTGTCGAAGGCTTCTGAGGAAGCAGTGATTGACGAAAAGGCATACAGGAGGAACATAGGTTGTCTTCGCTACCTAATACACACGCGACTTGATATTGCTTATTGTTTTGGAGTGCTGAGCAGATATATGCAGGAACCAAAAGAATCTCATGGAGTGGCATTAAAGTAAATCCTTCACTACATACACGGAACCTGCTCATATCGTTTGACTTTTGGTCGTGCAAAGGAGTCAAAAATTATAGGCTATAGTGATAGTAGCTTTAATGTTGATCCTGATGATGGAAGAAGTACGACAAGAAACATATTTTACTTGGGAGAATTCGCTATTACATGGTGTTCACAGAAGCAGGACATGGTGGTATTGTCCTCTTGTTAAGCTGAGTTTATGGCAGCTAATGAAGCAGTAAAACAGGCGATCTGGCTGCAAGAGCTATTGGCCAAAATTACTGGACACAAAAGCAAGAAAGTGGTCATCAAAATCGATAATAAATCCGCAATTGCACTTACCAAGAGTCATGTGTTTCTTGGTAGAAGTAAACACATACACAGGAGGTATCACTTCATTCGAGAAAGTGTTGAGAATGAACAAGTGGAAGTGAAGCATGTCGCAGGAACATAACAGAAGGCGGACATATTGACTAAGACATTAGGAAGGATCAAGTTCAAGGAAATGAGAGACTTGATGAGAGTTCAGGATGTATCGATAAGTGATTTCACGCTCACGGGGGAGAATGTTGACTTAAGCATGAAGTCAAAGAAGTAACTTGGAGAGCTAACCATCATATTCCTAAAGAGATATTGTTTTAGTTTTAATAAAGAGATAATGATCATATGTTTAGGAGTAATCTAGATATATGTTAGGAATCCTTTTAAATTTAGGAATAGGCTTTTGAAGTCTTTGTATAAGAAGGTATCAAAGTGTGATACAACTAATGAGAGATTGGGAGTTTAATTTTTGAGTAAGTTTTCTAAAACAATAAAGTGTTTGAGGTTTTGGTTCTAATTGATCTAAAAGTCTATTTCAATAATTTACATGAATAATTTAATGTGTAAATTATTTACAAGATTGTTTCATATATATCATTTGAAACTCTTTTTCTAATCACCATCGCACATAACATATATTTTATTTCTATATTTTACTCCAAAAGTATACACCCGTAAATTAGGAAAGTATTTCATAACGGTAATCTTTGCTAAAATATTTGGATCTCTCTAAAGATATAAAACAACAGTAAACAATCTCTTGCACACTTGGCGATTTTAATTCACTAGTATACGAGGTTGACACACCTTCAAAATATCGTATAAGAAACTATTTGTTAACAAAATTGTAACATCGCTCAACCGATCCGGTTTGAAAATTTCGGATCGCAGGGAAAAAAACCAAAAAACTTAGGGTTGTCTCCGTCTCCGCTCTATTTAAATCTGTCACCGCCACGAGAAAAGTGTCAGGATCAATCCCGAAGCGAAACTCTGCAGAATTCTCGCGAAAAACCTTAGAACCCTAGCCACCGAGCCTACCCCTCGAGATCCGAGCCACCACCAACCATCTTCTGTTACGCCGTCGTCGATCCATCGCCTTCCAGCTCCCACGAGACCGCGTTGTCACTGCTCGAAAGCCCTTATGACCGCCAACGTCTTCCCTCCCTCTCGGATCGCGATCCGCCGCCGACCCGAGCCTCCCGTCACTCTCTCATCATCTCTGTGCATCTCCACCGCCGATTTCAGTCTGTGACAGCATCTCAACTCCGATTTGAGCATTGCAGCCACTATCCGGGCCTCCTGTGGCAGTTTCCATTCCGGTCTGAGCCTCCTCGAGCTCTCCCAAGCCTTTTTCGATGCCAAAAGCCACCCTCCTGCTGTTGTCGCCACCGATCGAGCCTCCTCTTCGCCGATCAGCTCGCGCCTCCGCTCCTAGCCTCCGCGTCCGTGAAGCCGCGAGCCTCCTTCCTTGATTTCGTTGCCGACGGTAAACTTGAGAGGTAGTCTCTACTCTCGTTTTTGTTTTCGTCTTCCGCGTTTCGTTTTCCGTAGTTCCCGAGTTTCCGTAGTTTCTTTTTTCATAGATTTTCGTTCCTCGTTTTAAGAGTTTCCATTTATGAAAGTTTCCATTTTTGGCAAGTCCCAAATTTAGGAAGTTTTTATTTTTAGAAAGTTTCCTTTGAGGGAAAGTTTCTATTTTGGGAAGGTTTCCTAATTTAGTAGTTTCCTTTTCTGGAAGTTTTCATTTATGGCAGGTTTCCATAAATGGAAAGTTTCCTTTTTAGGCAGGTCCTGGTTTGAGGTCTAACATGGGTTCTTTTTTGTTCAAGTCAAGAAGTTCAGTAGCCGGTTCAAAGTTCATCAGCATCTGTCTCCATCGGCAACTAACCTTAAGGTGAGGAGCTAAACCTGTAGCTACCCCCCCCCCGTAGAACTTGTTTAGGATGTTTTCTATGGTAGTATAGATTTAATGCGTCTTGCTTAATAGTCCTTCTTAAGTGTCGAGTCAGTCCTAGTTGATGATTGAGCATGATAGGTCTAAGTTATTGCCTTAGTGTTTTAAGATGAATTGCATGAGATTTGTGATTGTGAGGAGGAGAAATGTGTTCGCCTCTTGAGATGGAAAGAAAGCCCGGGATCCAAACATACCGGTTAAGTTTAAGTGAAGGAAGCCCGATCCCTGTGGTGCTACAAAAGTTATAGAGTTTGGTGTCAGAGGTTTTGTCTACAGAATCTATGTAAGCCATGTTTACTTGTGGTACAATAGGTGTCTGATTGGTGTTAAATGTATGTTGGCCTAGAAGGCATTCTAATTCTTTTTGCGTTGTTGCGTGTTTAACAACCCACCCCCTCGCTGAGTGATTCTCCTGTTACTCACCCCTCTCTCTCTCCCTTGTCCCCCCCTCTTTTTTTGAGGTGAGGGTGACGAATAACTAAAAGATGATGACGGGTTCCATGTTCATTTATGGTGCCGGGTAATTTTAATAAGTTTGCGCAGTATTTTTAGACTTGGTTTCTTTTCAGTACATTGAACTCTTTGGATTGTTATGCTAGTTGTTAAGGATTTTATTGACATTATTTATTAAATGATATTCGGTTTTAAGGATATGTCCAATTTAGTTTTGAGGATTAAGTTCCCGTTAGATGCTCTGAGGTGGTGGTGTGCGGTGTCTTCTCTGCTGATAGAACGCGCGGGGGAGACCCTAACGAGGGAGAACTCGGGTGCTGGTGGTTTGGCAAGTAACACACGCTAGGATCCTAACGAGGCAGAACCGGATGTTACAAAGTTGTATCAGAGCCTAGGTTTGCCAGACCGGTTCTAACTCGGGAGGCATAGATTAGGATTCGATTTTCTATTTGGTTTTCAATGGTTTTCAAATGTTTTAGGTGAAGGGGAATTTTCGAAAAGAAAAGAGAACACCAGTCCAGCTCGAGTCGACCTATATTCGTCATAGCTAAGTTTTCATCCTTCTTACATCAGAGTGAGTCTAATAAAGGGTTTTCTTTTTCAGATGGCTAACACCAGAAGACAGAATGCTAACCGGGCCCGAGCTGCACCTACTGCTGTTGCCGCAGAAGCTGCTATCGCTACTGAGAATGTCATTGTTTCTGAGGACGTAGATATCGCTCAACCTGAGGTTTCCCAGGAAATTATCGGAAAAAGTGGGAAGCGAAACAAGAACGTTGTTAATGAATCCAGAGCGTCTCAAAGAATTGCGGGGTCTGCCACCCGAAGAGCTGCTCAGGGTGCCATAGCAAAAGTTGCCAGGCTAGCTGCTGCCAATGCTACTCTGGAAGAAGAATTGGCCATGTACCGAGCCAGTCAAGGACAAGCTTAGAGTCAGAGAACAATGGCCAGAGTATCCCACCAAGCTTCAGATCTTCCTCCTCTGCCGCCTCCGCCACCAGTCAGAGTGTTGCAGTTTGTTCCGCCACCCTTGCCAAACCGCTATCACGAGGAAGCGTCCTACAAGGATCTGATCAAACAACTGAGAGAAATGGGGACAAAAATGTTTGAAGGGAAATTTGATCCAATCGCTGCCGACGACTGGAAAAGAAAGTTGGAACAGAACTTTGACAAACTTTGCTGTCCGGAATAGTATAGCCGGGCTTTGGCAGTGTAGTACCTAAAGGGAGAAGCGCTAGTTTTATGGGAAGGCATAGTAGCTAAGACCCGCGGGGAGTATGAGCTCACATGGGAAGAGTTCAGGACCCAATTCACGAGGATGTATTTCCCCCGTGAGGTAATGGACAACATGGAGCACCAGTTCCTGACGATCCAGCAAGGCAAGCTAACCGTTTGTTATTATGAAGAAGAGTTCAATCGTCTCCGCCGTTTCGCTTGTCGCTATCTGGAAGAGCAAGATGTGATCAGGAGATTCTTGAATGGTCTGAACATAGAGCTCACTAACCGCTGCAACCTGGTGCGCTATGAATTCCTGGATGAGTTGGTAGAGAAGGAAGTTGATCAAGAAAAGGGATTGAATGAAGAGATAAATGGAATATACCAAATCCGACCAGAGCTGACACTGCAATAGATGGCTGCAAAAGGGGTTTTACATGCACCTTCGAACAAGCAAACGCTCCGACGGACCCATGACTTTATTTTTCCTAAGTAATTGTTACGGCCATAAGCAGGCCCTATGCCCAGAAAAGCTAAGGAGAGGAATGAACCCACCTAGAGTGAATCCACCCAGCGCAAATCCGCCCTGAGCCAACTCGCTGATGGGTAACCCACCAAGAGCTTACCCGCTAGAGTGCAACCCGAATGAAAACGCGAGGTGTTACCGCTGCAGAAGAATAGGACACATAGCAAGATAGTGTGTAGAACCAAGGAATCTGCCTCTGCCGCCACCATTTCCGCCTCGCCAACAAGCTCCAACACCTTAGGTCTTTGCCGCATAAGTGAGAGAGGAAGAAGAGGAATCTAAGGCCACCGTGAATGTAGCCAAGGGCTACGAAGGAGTCAAACCTATCGCCGGTATGTTGTTAACCCTCTCTTGTCAATTGGTAGAAGTTCTGTGAATTGTTGTGCTAAGAGTCCATCGAAACTAGAGAGTCAAGTCCGTAGAATGACTAGGATTGCCCTCCTGTAGGAACGGTAATAGTGGGAGGAGAAGTCGCCTATACCATGTTCGATTCCAGAGCTACGAATAGCTTTGTGAGACAACAATTGGTCAAAAGATGGGACTTCCAAGGCCAGTTTTCCCCTAAGAACCGAAGGGTTAAAACAGTGGGCAAAGAGAAGATGGGAGCAACCAGAGTACATGTCGATGTCCCAATCGCCATAGGAGGAAAGGTGTTCACCAATAACCTGACAGAGATGGAGATGTGCCGATATGACGTGATCCTAGGAATGGATTCGCTTGATCGCTATGGAGTGGACTTAGACTGCCGACAGGCAAGAGTGAAGATATGAGGAGACAAAGGGGGACAACTTTCCAAGGAGTTAAGACAAACTCCGGAGTATCAATCATCTCAATGCTATGTGTAGAAGACCTCCTAGGGAAAGGGAACGAGGCTTTAATAACAACAATCTCAGTCACCAAGGAAAATGAATCGCTAGATATCAAAGATATTCTGATAGTCGCTCTCTATGAGGATCTATTCGAACCACTGAAAGGACCGCCACCAGAAAGAGGAGATGCTTTCACTATTGAGCTAAAGCTAGGGATGGTCCCTGTGTCTCAGCCACCGTACCGCTTGGCACCTACCGAGATGGCTGAGCTGAAGAAGCAATTAGAAGATTTTATCGAAAAAGGATTCATCCGCCCTAGCAGTTCGCCATGGGGAGCACCTGTTTTGTTTGTGAAAAAGAAAGATGGCACCTTTCGGCTATGTATCGACTATAGAGGTTTGAACAAGGTCATCATCAAGAACAAGTACCTGCTGCCAAGAATAGACGAGCAATTGGAAAAGCTACAAGGAGCCTCTTGGTTCTCTAGGATTGATCTGGCATCAGGTTACAACTAGATTCGAATCGCGGAGGAAGATGTGCGAAAGACGGCCCTTTGTACCCGGTACGAGCATTATTAGTTTGTAGTTATGTCGTTTGGGTTGATGAATACACCAGCCGCCTTCAAGAAGTTGATGAATAACGTCTTCTGGAAGCATTTGGACAAGTGTGTGATAGTCTTCATCAATGACATCATGGTGTATTCAAAAAATTGGGAAAAGCATGCCCATTACTTAAGAATATTGCTTGAAACGCTAAGGGAGCATAAGTTGTACGCCAAGCTCAGCAAGTGTAGCTTTTGGAAAAGGGAAATAAGATTTTTAGGGCATGTAGTCTAAGGATTTCGAGTACTTGTGGATCCCGAGAAGATCGCAACTATCACTAATTGGTCGATGCCTACTAACACCACCGAAGTCCGCAATTTCTTGGGTTTAACAGGCTACTACCGCAAGTTTGTTCAAGGAGTCAACAGCTTGGCTAAGCCAATGACTTGTTATACATGAAAGGGAGTTAAGTTTTAATCGACCAGAGGTCTGTACCAAGAGCTTCAAGGAGTTAAAGGATCGCCTAACTCAGATGCCAGTGCTAGCACTACCAAAAGTGGGAAATCCGTATCAGTTCTACATCGCTGCCTCAGGAGTAGGATTGGGTTGTGTCCTCACACAGTCCGAGAAAGGGATCGCCTATGCTTCGCACCAAATGAGACCCCACGAGACGAACTACCCAACACACGACTTAGAATTGGTTGTAGTTGTTTTTGCCCTCAAGATCAAAAGAGCGTATTTGTATGGAGAAAATGTTCAGATTTTCACCGACCACAAGAGTTTGAGGTACATCTTCACCCAGTCGGACCTGAACTTAAGACAGCGCAGATGGATTGAACTTCAGGCAAATTACGACCTAGAGATTGCTTATCACCCTGGAAAGGCCAACCAGGTAGCCGAACGCCCTAAGTCGCAGAAGGGTAGATGTGGTTAGAGTCAAAGGACACTCAGGAGTTAGTGCAAATGGTAACAAGTCTCAGGTTGTGTGCAACTACGGTAGAATATGGTATGATTGGGTTAGAAGCAGTAGACCAGGTCGATCTATTATGGAGGATCCGCCAAGCTAAGGACAAGGATGAATCACTTAAGGACATGGTTCAAAGGAAGTCGTAGGGTACCGCGTGATGACCAATGGAACAGTTATGTTCAGGGATAGGGATTGTGTACCAGACAACCCAGAACTAAGGAAGGAAATCTGACAGCAAGCTCACAGCTCGAAATTCTCGGTTCATCCCTGAATTGTTAAGATGTACAGGGATATGAAAATATTATATCATTGGGGTGGTATGAAGAGAGATGTCGTCACTTGGATTTCGCAGTGTCAGACATGTCAGCTCGTAAAAGTAGAGCGTCGAGTTCCATGTGGACTACTTCAGGACTTCTCATTACCAAAATGGAAATGGGACATGGTTAGTTTAGACTTCGTCACAGGACTGCCAGTTACCATAGTAGTTATGAACGCTATTTGTTTAATAGTTGACCGACTTACGAAGAGCGCTCACTTTCTCCCAATAAAGAAAACAAACGGTGCCGACAAATTAGCATGGAAATAAATCAACGAGATAGTCAGACTACATGGGGTTCTAGTCAGCATCGTGTCTGGCAAAGACGTCAAGTTCACCTTGATTTTTTGGCAAGCATTTCAAAAGACTAGGCGGATAAAGTTCAATCTCAATACTGCCTATCACCCTCAGACAGACGGACAGTCGAAAAGGACAATCCAGACGCTGAAAGACATTCTGAGGGCATGCGTACTTGATTAGGGAGGAAACTGGTTTAAGCACTTGGCACTAATGGAGTTCGCCTACAACAACAGCTTCCTCACCAGCATAGGGATGCCCCACCCTATGAAGCCCTCTACAGGAGACCATGCATAATCCCTCTGTGTTGGTCAGAAGTGGGGGAGACCCGAGACCTAGTGATGTGCATAGGTTCTTATGCATTTTAGAACTCAT
Source organism: Anastatica hierochuntica (assembly GCA_900406275.1). Taxonomy (NCBI): domain Eukaryota; kingdom Viridiplantae; phylum Streptophyta; class Magnoliopsida; order Brassicales; family Brassicaceae; genus Anastatica; species Anastatica hierochuntica. The sequence continues at coordinate 23,565 of OVAN01004426.1, forward strand.
TTCTTTTATATTATAGTTGCATTTAGGTTGTAAATATTGCATATAAGTCTTAGAACGCATTAGTTTGAGTCTAGAGTCTAGTTTAGGAACATATTGCATTTGCATATCATTTTCTTTTCATTTGTAAGGAAAACTTTGGAGATCAATTTGAGAGCTTGCGATATGGATTCTAGAGGCTAAAAGGAAGAAGAATCAAATGGATTTAAAGGCTAGAAGCAATGGGAGAAAGTGGGGATCAACAAGGCATCAAAGAGGAGAAATAAGCCACAAGAACTGCTAAAGGGAGGCTCTCATCAACCTCAAGGTTGATGGCTGGCCACCTAAGGTCAACGACTGGTCACCTTTCCAGAAAACAACACTCTTGCTGCTAAAGGGAGGCTCCCATCGACCTTAGGCATGCTCCCATCAACCTCCTAGGTCGATGGTTGCTTACCTTTACCCGAAGATCACTTTTCACCACATATAAATACCCTTTAACCTATTTTTATGTATCCATCCTTTGAGCCATCAAGAGACAACACTTCTATAACTTTCAAGATTGTATTTTAATACTTTCTCTCTTGATCTTTAGATCAAGAGTCTCTCTTTTAAGTTTGGATATCTTGGATCAAACATCTATCTTTATCTAAGAAATCTATCTCTTTATCTTCATCTCTTTTCTTTTTCTTCTTTATGTTGCATGAGTAGTCTTTTCGATGGAACCAAGGATGTTTAGATCTACTTAGATTAGGTTGTGATATGGTGTTAGGGATAGATAGTCTTAAGTTTCCTAAGGATTTAAAGTGCTTAATGCTATGTTTTAGAGTAGCTGATATGTATATATTTTCATGCATAATTAGGATCATTTTAGTTTAGTTTCATCCACTTTTAGGTTGTATATATGGCATTTTAGTCATAGAATGCATTAGATTGAGTCTAGAGTCTAGTCTAGGCATATCTTGCATTTGCATTGCATTTTTCTTTGCATTTTGTAGGTGCAACTTGGATGGATCTATGGGGACTCTATGCATGGACTCAAGGTGGGATTAGAGCTTAGAAATCATGGAGAAGAGAGGCTAGAAGCATTGGGAGAAGATGGGATCAAAAAAGATGTCAAGGAGGAGCTAAAGGCCATCAAAACTGCCCAAGGGAGCTCCCATCGACCATCTGGTCGATGGCCAGCAACCTAGGGTTGATGGCTAACAACCCAGGCATAAAATGGAGCTTCCTCCTCTGTAGGTTGTTAGCCATCAACCCTGGGTAGGCTCCCATCAACCAGATAGGTTGATGGCTTACAACATGGACGAATATACCCTTTGTTTTAGGGCTTCTTTTACCCTATGTTTAGTATAAATAGACGTCTAAGCTTCAAGAACAAGAGAGAACATTCTATCTTATTTTTCTATATTTCTAAACACTATTTTGAAGATCAAAACTTTGTAATAACATTTGCTTTTTTTTAAAGATCTTAGGATCTCTTCTTTAGTCTCTCTCTTCTTAGATCTATTCTTCTAAACTATGGAAGCTCAAAGACCATTTCTATGTCTTTGGATTTCCATGAAGTTTAGTGAGTAGATCCTCTATGGATCTTGAGATATGGTAGGTTAGGAGTTAGAACAAGGATTGAGCCAAATACAAGACTTCTTGACACCAACCCAACAATCATTGAAAGACAACAAGAAAAACAAAGAAGAGCTAGAGAGAAACAAGCCCATCTAAGAAGATTGGGTATGAATCAAGAGGTTGAACAAGGAAATCCTCCACTCATGGACAATCCTCAAGAACGAATTCCCCCTCTCAATCAAGGGAATTTCGTGGGTCAAGAGCAACAAAGGAACCGTCCATTCCACATCCCAAGAGAAGAACCAAGGATTGGAGAAGGAGATGAGCCATTCACAAATAGTCAAAGGATGGGCATAAGGCCACCACAAATCCCAAACAACAATTTCGAGATCAAGTCAAGCTTGATCACCATGGTGCAAAATGCAAGATTCTTTGGCCTTGTATTAGAGAACCCTCTTGAGCACTTGGACAACTTTGAAAGGTTGACCGGAACAGTAAAAATCAACGTAGTGCCGGAGGACATCATCAAATTGACCTTGTTTCCATTCTCTTTAGGAGACAAGGCATCTCAATGGGAGAAAGGAGTTGTGACTACTTCAATCACAACATGGGACGAGTGTAAAAGGAGATTTTGGCTAAGTTTTTCTCGCCCCAAAGGATGGCAAATATTAGAAATGAGATCTCTACCTTCAATCAAGGAGGAATGGAATCACTCTATGAAGCTTGGGAGCGCTTCAATGGATACGTAAAGAGTTGTCCTCACCATGGTATCACCAAGGGAAACCTTCTTCAAATCTTCCA
>OVAN01004427.1:0-25906 GCA_900406275.1 Anastatica hierochuntica
GGCGGCTTCCTTGTGCTCCTTTTGGATTGCCATAGTAAGCATCTTCTGCTTATACTATGCAATGTGATTGTCTGGGTCAGAAGTCCCGTCGTACGGCCTGACGAATGGGANTGATCTCCTCTGAGAAGGGAGTGTTCGCATAGGAGCTCAGGGCGCTCTTCCTCAAGGGAGGTGAGAAGCCCGGAAGTCGCTCTATCACCGATAGCAACGCCTCAAATTTGCTAGTGAACATCTGCTCCAAACGTTTGGCTTCATCAGAGAGTGGGGCGAGGCCTGCGGCTCTTCTGTATCCATTAGGTCTTCTTGCTCTTGAGCAAGGTTTTAGTCATCTTGGGTCCCCACTGCTGCTGGGTTTCCTCCTTCACCCAGGTTATTGGTACGAGGAGTTCCAGAGTTGGCATCCAGGGTACCTGGACCCTGAACCTGTGATTGGTGGCTGGGTTTGCCATCAGAGCCGAGTTTGCCTTTCTGAGGGTCTCGTTCTCCAGCTCCAGTTGCTGCAGGCGCTGCGTGTTCTCTTGGAGCATTTTGGCATGAGCCTCCATCTACTGCCTTAAGGTCTGAAGCTCTGCAGCTGCTGCGTCAGATCCAGTTGGAGTCTGATCTCTTCGAAGCTGCTCCATCTCTCCTAGTCGCTTTTGTAAAGTTTCTAGTTGAGATCGCATCTCATCGTAGGTGAGCTCTACTCGTGCTGGTGTGATGTTTGTTGATTCATGATTGTCTCCAACCATCGTTACGTAGTTGTTTTTGAAAGCTCCCCTCCTTCTAGCGCCAGGTGTTATGGGTGATTTTGGTCGTTCTTTGTAGCACTACGGAAGCTGGAGATCAATAAATGTTTGCAAAGGTTTTGAAACGTTTTAGCTAAGCTTAGAGATCGAGAGATGGCAAAAAGATGCTTGTGTATTGATTCTTTGCTTAGGGTTTTTCGTGCGTGCACGTTTTCCCTTTAAGCTTGGTATTTATACATGAGTTTCATGATTATCCCTCCAAGAAATTGATAGATTATGATTATCTGCAGAATATATGCATATTTATCTAAAATACATGTAATTATCTATTAGTTGGAATAGCGAAAATAAAGGAGAGGCGGTGGTCGGCTGGCTTCTAGCTCCGGTCATGCTTGGTCGTCTAACTTCTGGCTTCCAGCTATGGGACGTCGTCTGGCTTCCTGCTTTTGGGCATTCCTCTAGCTTGAGGTCTTACTGTTGTACTCCATCTAAGTCTAGGGAATTCCCATGACCTAAATTACTCCCAACAATAAGTGGCCATAAAGCATCGCCGACAGCCATGAGAATGTAGAAATATGCTTGAGCGCTAACGAGACCTAGAATCTTCAAGTACGTCGCTTCTGATGTTTGAATAACATGTGAGATCCAGCCCTCCTTGAGGGTTTCTGAAACCCTAGGAAGAAGACGAGCAATATCAATGGCCAGAGACAGGTACGACGGAGGTGCGAGAGAGGTAAACTTTGATTGCCAAGCAGCGATAGCTCGATCCCTTCCAGATCTGTAAACATCCACACTCGAGCAGTCCAGATCTAGCAGTCCCCCATCAAGAGTATATGAGACCATATAGATCAGAGAAAGAGGGCTAGAGCTCAAGGGGAAATATGTGGTCAGACGGTATGGCTCTTTACGGCGACTTGGAGCCCTAGCGACGAAGTCACCGTCATCGAGAACTTTAAGCTGGGGATCTTCGACTCTGAAGGTCGACAGACCTGATGAAGACAGCTGAAGATGGCTACCTACTTTGAGTATATTTTCCTCAGGATTTCGCGGATTAAACCGAACAAAGGTCGGTGGAGAGTTTCGAGCATTCCTAATGGAGGATTGGGGGCCACGCGTCGGAGGAGGGAGAGCTAGTCGTCTGTTAGCTCTGATTGTCCCCGTAGCCTCCGGTAGAGCATTAGCCCATGGAAACTGAGTCAATGAAAGGTAAACAAGGGAATAGAGAAAGCTGGTGAAAGGAGATGCAGTGGGGACGACGACGAGGGCCGCCGACGACGTCGGGAAACGCCCTTAGCCGGGTATCGTGCGTGAGAAGATTTTGAAATTCAAAATGACAGAGAAAAATCTATATATTAATATCTTATTATAGAAAATTTACTATTATCTGAAAATATACTATTAACATTTATATTAACCTTAATTTAAGATTATAAATAGATATTTATCTATATAAATTGATGTAGATTAAGCCAAATTCTTATAAGAGTCTAATATAATTTTTCTAAACACTTTCGTTGTAGCTCTCATCAAACTTATTGATTGCCTGTTGCACACCTCCACTTGGTAACATATTATGCGCTTCACTCCATTCCAGAACCTGAACAATAACCACAGAAATAACATCTTCCTCCTGCGAGGTTTGAATTAAGTTTTCTTGATTTAGTTTTCTTGTTAAGATCTCAATTCAAAGGTTTAAAATTTAAATTAAGTTTTGAATTAATTTTGAAAAATAATATTTTTTAAAAATAAAATAAATATATATATAAAAGGTGGTATTTCGCAGAATTGACTTTACTTTTTGCTTACCATAAAGGTGAAATAATTATTTAAAAAAGATTAATGTGTATACAAATAATGAAACTGGAAGCTATATGGATAAATGGTTGTGATGATCTTTCTTGGAATCATTTACAAATGTTTCCTCATTCTGTAGTAAAAATCCATCAGAAACCTCCTTCTGATTCTCGCTTCTGCTTCTTCCTCAGCTCAAATCCGTTGAAGTCGATGTCATTCCTTTTCCGCAAGAACGGGAGTAGCTCACGAAGGCGGATCAGAGACAAGCTTCGTGGTCGAAACTCAGATCGCGGGAAGAGAGAAGAGGAAAGTGGCTCCGGCTCCGATTCGTTACCTCCACCACCACCGTCGCCTTGGGGTTTCCTCTTCCCGGACGATTTTATGCGAATCGACGGGAATCTTAAAGCTTTTATTGTAGATGAAGAAGGATTAGATGTGGTTTACTGGAAAAAGCTTCTGGAGCTTGAAAACCGCGGGAAAATTAGGAAAAACTCTAAACCTAGAAGTGGAGATAAGTCCTGTGGCGGATTCAGAAGAATCGGAGTAGATGAAGACGACGATGATTGCGACGAAGCTAGTTATCCGGATTCTATCGAAGAGCCGTTCTCGTTTCATGTGAAAATATCCCAATCTCCGTCGAATTCAGGAGGTGAAGTTCGAGATTCGAGTAATAATAGTGTTGAAGGAGCCAGATACTACACTTCTTTTTCTACCTCTGTTGCCTCGCCGTCGCGACCTTCTTCTTCTTCTACGAGCACAGTTAGTGGTTACGGTGCTGTTGGAAACCAGTTTCAATCCCAGTTCCAAGCTCCGGGCGGCTCATTTCCCCCTTCTCCGCCGCAGATTCCGTCGATCCAAAGCTCCGGCGGCCGTTCTCCGCCCCTTCCGCTTCCTCCGGGTCAATTCACGCCAGCAGTTGCGTCGTCATCTACATCGCCACCGCCTGTTCCAGCCAATCAAACGTTAACACTGCCACCGCCTTTTACAGCCAACCTAACATCACCACAACCACCGCAGCTTCCACCATCTGCTGGAGTTCCACCTCCATCTCCATCGCCTATTCCAGCTAAGAAAGGACCTGCACCACCACCACCTCCCCCGCCAGGTAAGAAAGTGCCTGGGCCGCCGCCACCGCCTCCAATGTCGAAGACTGGGCCACCTAAACCGCCTGGGAATCCGAATGGACTGACGAAAGAAGGTGAGAGTTCTTCGGCCATCGGTAAAACCGAGGATCCGGCACAGCCAAAGCTCAAGCCTTTACATTGGGATAAGGTTAATCCTGATGCGAGCCGTTCAACGGTGTGGCACAGAATCGATGGTGGCTCCTTCAAGTAAGCATATCATAGCAATTCATTGAAGTCTAATATCTAGAATATGATTTAAGAATTGTGACTTTTGATGTCTTTTGGTAGCTTTGATGGTGATCTCATGGAGGCTCTGTTTGGTTACGTTGGAGCTCGGAAACCAAGTGAAGCAAACAATGTAACGCAGAAGCCAACTGTCTCGACTTCACAGACTTACATTATTGATCCTCGGAAATCTCAGAACAAAGCAATTGTGCTTAAATCTTTGGGGATGACTAAGGAGGAGATTATTGACTTGTTAACAGAAGGCTATGATGCTGAGCCTGATACGCTTGAGAAGCTTGCAGGAGTAGCTCCAACACCAGAAGAACAGACAGAGATTATGGAGTTCAATGGCGACCCGTCAAAGCTGGCTGATGCAGAATCTATACTGTTTCACATCTTACGTGCAGTTCCTTCTGCGTTTAGCCGGTTCAGTGTCATGCTCTTCAAGATCAACTACGGCTCAGATGTTGGTCAACAAAAGAGATCTTTACAGACACTTGAATCTGCATGCAGTGAGCTCCGTGCTCGTGGACTGTTCATGAAGCTGCTAGAAGCTATCTTGAAAGCAGGTAATAGAATGAATGCTGGAACCGCTCGTGGAAACGCTCAGGCTTTCAATCTGACAGCTCTAAGAAAATTGTCTGATGTGAAAAGTGTTGATGGGAAAACTACGTTGCTTCACTTTGTTGTTGAAGAAGTTGTGAGGTCTGAGGGAAAGCGTGCTGCGATGAATAAGAAGATTATTTTAAATGATAATGCAGATGCATCTAGAGAAGAACTAGAGATTGAATTTATAAAACTGGGTTTACCAATTATAGGTGGTCTGAGTTCAGAGTTTACAAATGTGAAGAAAGCAGCTGGAATTGATTATGACTCGTTTGTAGCCACTACCGTGGCTTTAGACAGCCGAGTCAAAGAGACAAAACATCTTTTAGACCAAAGCAAAGGAAAGGAAGATGGGTGTTTGAAAAAGCTGAGATCGTTCTTGGAATCTGCAGAGGAAGAAATTAAAGTTATTACAGAGGAACAAGGCAGGATAGTTGAGTTAGTGAAGAGAACCACGAATTATTACCAAGCTGGAGCATTGAAAGAGAGGAACTTATTTCAGCTATTTGTTATAATCCGTGATTTCTTAGGGATGGTCGATAACGCTTGTAGTGAGATTGCAAGGAATCAACGGAAGCAGAAACCCGCAACAACAGTAGTAGGATCATCACCTTCAACGGCAGCAGCAGCAACACCTCAAAAAAATGCGGTTAGATTTCCAATTTTGCCTCCAAATTTCATGTCAGAGCATTCCAGGTACAGTTCAAGTGAGTCTGACTCAGATTCTCCATAACCGAATAAAAAGAAGATTCTTTACTTTTGTTACATTTATATAGATTAGATGGTATGTAAATATATAGATTAGATGGTATGAGGGGAGCTTGTTCGTAGTAAGATTCTGTAGGTTCTGATTGTCACCTGTTTTGTTCAATTTTGTTTTTTTGGGTTTATGGATAGTTAAAATTTCCAAAGTTATTCTTTTTTCATCTGTATTTTAAAACAAGCATTAATGCAAACACAAAAAGGCTTCACAAGAATCACTTGTTTCTCTTTTGCCCAAAAAAAAAAGAATCACTTGTTTCTCTTTTATGTAAAAAGACAAGAGAGAAAAGACGAGAGAGAGAGAGAGAGATTAATGCACAAAAGGCTACGCAGAACAACTGTGTCATGATGAACCGATGATTCAACTTTTAGGTATAATAAAATCGTAACCCTTATTCAAGGGGGCCTTTTTAAGCCATATACCAAATTTAGAGAAAAGACTATCCTCATGATTATTGATCACAAAATTACTCAATCAACGATAAGAAATCAATCAATCAACATACTCAGTTTCCACTTATGACCTGATCTATAAGTGAACCTTCCAAAAGACTGTCTCATGCAAACAGGTGTTGTGCCTTGGAAAGTATATTTTCGAGGGAAGAAGAAGACACCAAGAGCAGAGGAGTTACAGAGGGTTTGGATAAGAACGACTCTCAAAAGGAGACTCCACACCTGGAAGAGGCTTTGCAGTTTACATCTTTTAAATAAGAACATTTTGGCCCTACTTTTTCGAATTTTTAAAATGGTTTTTAGATTTGGGTATTCAATTTTTAGTTTTTCTGTTTTTGATTTTTAATTATAGTTGTAGAACTTTGTTTTTCCAAAGTTTTGATTGGTTACTTTGTTTTTTTTACACTAAAAGGCTATTCTATTATTCATACTTGAGGTGGTGTAGCAAGACACACTGGAATAGAACAACCAACAAAAGAAAACAAAATTGAATGATGTCTCGCTAGACGAGTTAAAAAATCTGTCTTTGTGTTTAAACTCCGTTGAACATAAGATATCTTGAAATGCGGATAAGCAAGCTTCACCCTCTCAAACTTCTGTAGCTCAGTCGCAAACTCTGGCCAGTCATTTGGGGCAGAGGTCATCCGAATGACATCCTGATTATCTGTGACAAAATCCTGGACCTCAAAATGTGCCGGTACGCTTTGCATCACCCAAATCAGCGCTTCAAATTTCGAATGAAGGGACGATATTCGTCGAGACTGATTACAAGATCCATCCAAGTGTTAACTCCATTCGCCCCCACCAAAGACCAGCCAAGCCCATGTGAATATCTGATAGCTTTCAGGAGTCATCCACTAAGCAAATATTTGTCACGCATATGGCTTGTGTTTGCACACTCTGCAAGTCTGACAAACTCTGGAGGTCGGCTTCCGTTGCCGCAGTCCAAGCCCTCCATTCAGAAGTGGCATTGCTAATAATATCAGGTGCCTCCCTAGCAATCCCCCGGAAAAATATTCTGTCTCGTGTCTTCCAAATAAACCAAAAAGGCCATGGATAAGACGCATGGCCCTCAACACTTGCAACATTAGTATTCTAGGATAGGTAAGTCATGTTACTGTACACACTCGAAACAGGAAATGCCCCCGGAACCATCAAGGAAGAGACCAAACCCCATACTTGTAGCGTTTTAAGACACTCAAAAAAGCATGGAAAATCGATTCCTCCGGAGCTCCGCATTGTGGACAAAGGTCCGCACAATTAATCCCTCGGTCCACTAAATTATGAGTGACAACCAAGTAGCCGAACACAATCTGCCATATAAGATGACAAATCTTTTATGGTGTATTAATCCTCCAGGTATGACTCTTCAAAGCAGTCAGGCTTGGTTCGAGATAGCCTACTCCCTCTGCATTTTCGGTCAGTTCTCTCGCAATTTTATAGCCCAATCTAACTGTGTACTGACCCGACTTAGTATATTGCCAGCAAAAATCATCCCTATGGAAAGATTGTGCAATCAGTAGACTCTTGATGAGGGGAATATCCTCTGGTGCCATAACTTGGTCTAGCTTCTGAATATTCCATTGCTTCGATTCATGATCAATGAAGTCACTTACCACCATCAATGGATGGACAACAGGGACTCTAGCCCTTGATGGTCTCGCAGGTCGTGTCGGGATCCACGGATTGTCCTAGACTTTGATTGGTTACTTGTTTAGTTTTTCAAAAAACCAAAATCTATAGACATTTTGAAAATGTAAATTTCCTATTCTATCATTTATTTGTTATATGTATAATAGTTACTTAATTTATTTTTTAAATAATTTATAAAAGTTCATATAAATATATCAAATAATAATTCACAAAATTGCATGAGTTTATTTCCTTTTTTTTTATCACAAACCACTATTCTATTACTTAAGTTTGAGGTGATGCGGCTCGCCACACCGGAATACAACAATCCGAAAAAGAAAAAAACGAAAAGAAACTGCCTCGCAAGACGAACTAACCTATCTGCTATAGAGTTTGAAATTCGTGGAAATAAAAAGAGAGAAACTCAGAAAAATTCCTGTAGTCTCGCAAATTCATGTAGTTCCGTCGAAAAGTTCGGCCACTCTTGGAGTCAATCATGTGCAAGAATTCCTCGTTATCCGTCTCAAAAGCTTGGATAGTTGATTGAGGCAACATACTCTACATATGAGTTTATTTTGTAAACTTAAAAAATAATGCGCACATATCATTACATATTATGATCATCGAATCCCAAAACAATGTAGATTTAATAATCCTATTTATATGGAAAGTTTAACGAAAATAAGCTAAAGAATAGAATTTGTTTTTGACTAAAAATTAGTAGTAATAAATTAAAGATTTTTTATAAAAAAACATATGAAGTATTAAACACAAACAGGGAAATAGTTCTTACAAAACAAAATCAAAGCTAAAATCTAATAAAAACATAGAAACAAAGTCAAACAACATAAAGAAAGCAACCAAGACTCAGAAAACATAGCATTAAATCTGCAAAGAGGCTGATTGTTTTTCAGATTCCAGAGCTTGGTGGAGCCAAGAAGGGCTTCCCGTCGCTACGTACGATTGAGTTTGATGATTCAAAGTAACACTTCTTGCTATCAAAAAAGCGCAACGATTAGCATTGTGATGTGTTGATTCCATCTTCCACAGTGGGATTCCACTTAATGTGTACGTCAGCTCATCGCGAAAGGCTCGAAAAGCTGACCAGTCCGCAGGTCGCACCATCGATCATACCAGTTCCTTCGCATTTGTTTCAAAGGTGACTCGGATCACTCTCTACATACTCTCAATGGCACACAAAAGACTAAGATGTTTTGCCATAACCGAACTCTCAATTGAGCTAAAGGCTCTACGACTATGAGCAATGACAATACCAAGAGCATTGCGAAGTGTCCATGCCTCTCCACCCATCTTCTTCTTTTTTTAACGAAGAGAAACCGACATTACATTTGTACCAATCCACAGGGGGAGCTGTCCAGCAATGTGATTCTGAAACATAAACAGAGGGTATCTGATTTGTCATCTCCTTATCAATAAATTGTGCATGAAACCATTCCTCAATGTCATCTTGATCTTTTGTACCGTTTCCAGTGCATTAAACATTCTACCTTTAAAAAGATTTTGTTCTGATTCTTCCATAAGATCCAAAGAATCAATGGAATAAGTCTCACCTCCAAAGGAACCATTTTCTCATTACTTATCGATATCGCGTGTTGGAAATTAAAATAGATAGACTCTGGATGAAATCCATCTTTACGATGTGGAACATTTGTTAAAGTTCAAATTTGACGAGCTGCCAAACATGCGAAAAGTACATGATTTATAATTTCCTCATCATCACCACAAAAAACAAAACGGGAGTCAGTCCGAATGCTCTGAAGTCTTAATTTCTCTGCCACTGCAAGAGCTCCATTCAACACTCTCCACATGAAAAGCTTAATTTTAGGAGCTGTGACAAATGACAACACATTATTTTTTAAGGGATTCAGAGATTCAGCTTCTCGTAAAGTCTCATGGTTACATAGATAACAACTCAACCAATAACCTGATTTAACAGAGTAATTATCGTTTCAATTGTGTAACCAAATCCAGAAATCTTCTCGAGATATTGCAGGTTTATGGAAGAATTCTAGTTATATCTTCTTCGAAAAACATATCATGAAGCATGGATTGAAGACATTGACTAGAATGAGAATCAATGAGTGAACTCACCTTCAGATTCAAATCGAAAAAGGTGTTTTTAATCAAAGGGCTTTTCATCGTTGTATCAAGGATCCATGGCTCAAACCAAACACTAGTGTTCTGGCCATCTCCAATCATCCTTTGTAGACATCTTTAAAGAAGATCTCTTCCATGTAAGATACTACGTCATGCAAAGGAGGGTCGAGAACCCAATCCTGCAACTAAAAATTGATTCTGATCAATGTAACGTCTTTTGATAAGACGGTTGAAAAGGCATTCTGGTTCTGTTAAGATTCTATAAGCTTGCTTCACAAGGAGGGCATGATTGAAACACTTGATATTGCGAAAACCAAATCCTCCATTTTTTCTTCAATAAGAAAATCTTGTCCAAACTAACCCAATGCATCTTTTGTTTACCCTCAAATGCATAACCAGTAACTCGACATAACTGATGTAATGTTGTCGCATGTATTTTTTGGAAACTTGAAACAACTCACAGCATAACAAGCATGGTCATCGCTACAAATTTATGTAAAATTTCCTTCCCACCTTCTGAAAGAGTACGAGCATACCATCCATGTAATCGTGACTTGAGCCACTCTTTGATATAATCCAACATTTTGTCTTTAGAATGAGTAAAACACTCTGGTAAGCCTAGATAGGTGCCCGTACTAGCTTCATTTCGTATTCCGAGGCTCGATTTGATATGAAGCTTAACATCCTCATCAATTTTCGATCCAAAAGTAACTGATGACTTTGCAAATTTAATCATTCGACCCGTTACTTCCTCATACTTTTTCAGAATTTCCTTTATCACATTGCATTGATCGACGGTGGCTTTGCAACAAAATAAGGGGTCAACGGCGAAGAGCATATGATGTTTCATGGGTCCAGAGTATGAAAAAATTATGCTTTACAAACGCCCTTCACTCTCAGCCTTAGACATAATATGAATCAAGCCTTCCGTACAAAGTAGAAAGAGGAAAGGAGAAAGAGGATCACTTTGACGGAGACCTTGTTGAGGAGTACTCAAATCGTGAGCTTGATTATTGATTAAAGTAGAGTAAGAGACTGACTTTACACAAAAAAGAATTCAGCTAATCCACCTCTCATTAAAACCTAAGGCCCGCAAAAGTTCCTCCAAGAAGCTCCTCTCAACACAGTCAAAGGCTTTTAACATGTCCATTTTAATAGCAATGTAAGCTTTAGAGATCTCAGAATGAGTTCTTAAGATATGGACTACCTCATGAGAAATGATAATGTTGTCCGTAATCAATCGCTTTTCAACGAACGCGGACTGCGTAGGTGATACAATGAGAGGCAACAATGACTTAATCGCTTGAACAGGATTTGAGACGATTTTGTATAAAACAAAGCAGAGATTTATCGGCGAAAGATCACTCATAGCTGAAACAACGATTTCTAAGGGATGAGAAAAATCAGGGTGTAGCTCCAAACATTCGGAAATAGCCCGATCTGAAAAAAATTAAGCACTTCTCCTACGACTTTCGGTCTGACAATGTCCCAATACTTTTGGTAGAAATAACCGCTCATGCCATCAGCTCACGGAGTATTCGAGGGCTTAATTGGAAACACAACGCGTCTAACATCCTTTGCAGTTATCTTTGCTATAAAGTCAGTGTTCATTGTATCACTCACCCGTGGCTGAAATCTGTCAAAGAAATATGCAAAACTTTTTTTAGATGAAGAACTTAACAATTTCTGAAAATATTTTGCAACCACATCACCCTTTGTCGCCTCTGACTTATACGTTACCCTAAACTCATCAACTAATTTCTTAATATGTTCCTTGGATCGGTTAACTAGAACAGAAGAGTGGAAATTTGGTGTTACAATCACCATCTTTCAACCATCAAATTATGCTTTTATGTTTCCACTACATCTCTTCTTCTCTATAGGCCAACAACATTTCCTTTTTAAGATATTGAAGATGATCAAAGTTTGACTGTAAGAAAGATGATTCGACGCAAATATCATATTATAAACAGTGGATACGATCAAGAGAGTTAATCAGAAAGATTTTTTTCCACTTGCTCAAAGCCTTCCTACAATCCATAATACGACCAGAAACATATTTATCAAAGTTCCTTGAATTACCCTTCCAAGAGTGCTTAATCGCGTCTCTCATTTCCAGGTTACCAGGCCATCTACGATCAAAGAAAAATCAACCCCGATTGACATCTTGATCAACAAGTAAACGTATCAGCATCGGTCAGAGGTCAAAGCCGCTACGATCAAGGAAGACTTGGTTTGCCTTAGGGAATAGATTGAACCAAGCCTTATTTCAAAAAGAACAATCCAATTTTCTTTGTATCCATAGCTTATACCGTACACCAACCCAAGTTAAACTGTTACAAGAACTAGGTAGCTCAACCTTATCACAACCCTGAGCATTTTTCGAAAAATCTAAAAAAGTTGAGTCACTACGTAGCGAACCTCCAAGCTTTTCACCATTATGTAATACCTCATTGAAGTCACCAAGCATACTCAACCTATATGTCCGAGCAATGTCAATACACATCAAACATTCCCAAATATTAACTTTCTTACTTACTAGGAGCTCCATAAACACAGGAAAACAAAAATTATAAACTACTAAATTGTAAATGGACGTCTAAGACATTTTTATCTACAAACTTGAAGTCTAAAACCACATTGTTTTTTCCAGAAAATTGCTAAAACACCACTCAAACCTTCTGACTCTACCGTGAAAACGTTATCGTAACCCAACCAAACTTGTGTATCAACAACCACATACTTTTTCATTTTTTTTTCCATCAAGAACAAAATCTTAGGAAAATATTTTTTACGTACTTCCTTGAGACAATGAACTATATTTGCTTGACAGCTCCATTTCCCATTTCTTGACAGCTCCATTTCAACACACTCATATTTGCTTCGGCATATACTCCTTTAGACCCACCCCTTTGTTGCGCTTAGCGTCTTTTGATGGAACTTGAGCTTCATCCGCAACTTACGTTTAAGTGTACCTTCACTCGACTCATCAATCTTCTCAATCGGGGCAGGAACACTGTCTGCCTTTTGTTTTTGCCTCAGTTGTTGCCCCTTAGATGGTGTTTTGCATCGACTCACCGTGGAAGAGGTTTCGGAAGAACTAGTTTAGAGAGACTAGCTCTAAAGACCATAGAACCTTCCGATTGGGAGACGCTATCGTTCACAGCTTGGCTTTGTTGGTTGTGAATCGCAGTTTGTATTGAACGAAGAGAGACATCATCTGTCAACTGATGCACAACATGAATTGAAGAACCTAAGAGTTTCAGCTCATATTGGATCTCTGAATTGTGCTGCAGCTTTTCATCATACGAGAAGATAATCCCTTTGCCTTTATTAATCTCATCATGAAAGATTTTGGTGTTCCGAGACTGAGGAGAGTTTTGCGAAAAACAGGGTCAGCCACTACTTCAATCACAAAGGTTTGAATATGCAGAACTCGAGCTCGTCGTTCAAACTCATCATCAACAAGTAAGTATTGTCTCATTTCGTGAAGCACCTCCAAAGCAATCTTTCTTCTACCAGTACCAGAATACACTCCAACTTGTTCTTCAGTTAGAACACTAAAGAGGGAATCCTTCTCCATCAACACTTGCTCGTTGACCACATTTTGAGAATCGTTGATCTTCTCCAAACCCGTAGAAGATTTTCGGTTCTGGAGAAGTGAAGGAAAAGAATCCCTATCATGTATAAGTCGTTTATAGTTTTAACACTTTTTGAACTCTCTTTAAGTCATAGACAATCTTAACGTCGCCTACCTTAGGGAAAGTTACTAATCTCCATTGTCGGATCGACTTGGAGATGTCAAATAGGACTTTAACATGAATGTATTATTAATTCTCAGACCGTAGGAGATCAAAATTCACTTCTTTCACTTTCCCAAAAATCTCTCCAAGAGCCTCAAAAGTTACTTTCTTGTATTAGTTCATGGATATGTTACGTATTTGAATCTATATTTGGAGGAAATGTAGATAGTCTTGAGGAGGCTCTTCAACTCATTGTTCCATTATCAGAGACCATTCATTAAAGGTCCAAGCCCCTTTCTTAAGTACTTTCTCCATTTTTTGTTTGTATTTGAAAATGAATTGGAAACGGCCTTTCGATAAGACCACACCTCGAACACGATCATACACTTTCATCTTTCTTGGCATATCTAAAATCAGATCTTTCATCGATTGGAATGGATGGCTCAGGGTTTTGCCAATAAAACTTAAAACATTGTTCTCGTTTGAGGAGTACTCAAGAAGGTTCGACAGCTTGAATGATTCTTCAGATTCCTCAAGAGACATTGCCGATATTGCTTTGTCTAGACCAACTTCCATCTTACATCCTGTAGTTAAAGGATCAGATGAGAAGACACTCTGTTCTTGGTAAATTTTCTGGGAAAAGTTGATAACTGCTTAAATCTTCAGAGAAGTTGTCGTTATCTTCATAAACAAAGAAAGCAAGCAACCACAATCTACAAAAAATCGTGTTAAACCACCACAAATCTTTTGAAATAAGTGTGTTTTAGAAAAAAAAACCTCTCTCACACTAGGAATCAAAGAATCTAGATGAAAAAGAGAGACTTAAGCCCACCAAAGGAGAAAAAATAATGCAACCAATAAATTAAAGGTCAAAGTATGGTATTATCTAACTAACAGAAAGCTCTTATCTTTGAATCCTCAAGGTGTCCACGTCAGCATAGTAACCAAAGCCTCCTGCCTCGCCATTATGGGCTCATTATACCAGGGGAGGCCCAAATCACCCTCAAACCAAACCATCCCACTAAACTCCAATTAATCCAAGCCCACCTAACCCTCATCTTTCTCACCCTACCACGTGCGAACCAAAGTTGTCTCTACCATGTTTCCCCTTCCCCAACCCCACACGATCTGAGGGCATAGCTTCACTCTACCATAATTGCCTTCATTACCCACTCTGTCGCCCCATCTTTCCTTCTGATAACGGCTGAATGGTAACCATTACGGTTGCAATTATGAAAGCACCCTTTTGCAGTTTAAAAAGCAGGCCCCAAAACGCTCACCTCCCCTCCAAAGCTCTCACATATGCAACTTATGGTGCACAACTTTTGTTTTGTTGAATGTGAAGATACAGCCGTAGACAATAAAAGTGACCAGTTTTTCAATGGCGATATGTAAGGTAAAGTTCGTAGAGAGATTTGATGTGTCGCTCTGCACAACACCTATGGTGCACTTCTGTTTTCGTATTGTTGGCGGCCACTAGCTCCTTAGACCATCTCCAAAGTATATCTCCATTTTTTACTCCATTATGGAGTAACTTCAAAATGGAGTTGAGTTTTACTCCAATGTCTTACTCTATTTTCTACTCCAAAAATGAAATATTATAAATAAATTATATTTCTAATTTGCTATTAATACCTTCTAGTTATAAAAATTACAAAATGATCCCATTTATTTTATTTTTAAAACTTCCATAAATAATAAAATTAATTTTAATTAAATAATCATTAAATAAAAGAATTTACATTACAAATATTTTTTTTTTTGTAACTATCACCATTAACATATTTTTTTAATAAATAATTGATTAGTCCATTCCAAAGTGAAAAATGAGAGTTTTTATATTTATTAATATCTCTAAAACAACAAAAAAAACTCTCGGAACCGAATTTTATTATCATATTATATCTGGACATATGAAGGTAAAGGTTCTTCTCCAACTCTCAAGAATGAAAGTTCAAAAATTCAATCATTAAAAGACTCAAAACCAAACAAAAAAACAAAAATTTCAATAATCAAATTAGTTTGGTCCTCATATTTTTATTTATATTTTTCTCAAATATTTATATATACACTAACAAAATGAAAATCTTGAATCCAAAATATTTTTGCCTTGTTTAATTTTCACAAATTATTTCATATTTACAGTTAACTATATGTTATAGTTAATTAGATTTAGAAAACACATAATAAAGTTATATAAAAAATATGTAATCATAAAAATGTATGTCTTGAAATTTAGAACTTTATATTAAACTTTAACAAAAATATTGTTATAACAACAATTAAAACTTAGAAAGTTATATCAACAAAAATAATTATTGCTATATTAAAAAAGTAAAAAGTAAAAAGATCATATATTCAAGGGATCTCTTTATAAATAAAAAAGTTCAACTCCAAAATGGAGTAAAAAATGGAATTACTCCAAATATGGAGTAATCTCATCCGTTACTCCATTTTGGAGTGGAAAATGGAGTGAGTTTGGAGAGAATTTTACTTCAAAATGGAGTTTGAAGGGGAAATGGAGTAGGGTTGGAGATGCCTTTAGCCGGAGACTCTTACGCTTTCTTCGATTGGACTGTCTCTTTCCTCACCGCTTCTCATCTCGAAACTCGCCAACAGGTTCTGTGTACTGATTTGGTGCCATTAACCGAGATCTTGTGTTTTAGATTCTCCAGAGAATGATTGCTCTCTCTAGATTATTGGATAAATTGACAACTCCGTGGTCTGATCCTCAATGCAACTACTAACTAGAAATTAGAATGTTGCTTTCAATGTGAAGAACAATCTTGATGAGCCTTTGCTTCTTACATGGTCATATTTTTTTCGTGTTTAATCTACTAAAGTGTTGATGGTTTTTTATTTTGTCAGATAATGCTGATTTTGAGGTGATTTTAAATTTGTAGGAATGGAATCCAACAAAGGAAAAGCTCATGGGAAGATGGTGTTTGGGGCACTAATTGTCTGATTCCTTCTGGTTGGAATTGGACTGATGAGTTTCAGGTTAAAGACCAGATTTGTAGTTTCTTTTACTTCTCTTCTACAAACTTTCAGAGAGCTACCAAACAGAGGATTTCGAGATTGAAAATGAAAAAAACTGTAGGTATATGAGAAGACAAATTAAACCTAAAGCCAATATGAAAACGAAGATCGAAAGTGTGGGAGAGTGAAAGTGAGAAATACTTTTGATGTGGGTTCAGGGACACAATCTTGAGAGGTGGCATTGGAAGTTTGACCGTAGAAGACGAGTGCGAGTGGAATAAATGTTAAAAGGAAGAAGAAGGGTTAGTGGCGAAAGCACTTTTATCAACGGCATTTAGTGAAGGAGAAGCATGAGATAAAGACAAAAGTGGACAAGAATGAGGAATCTAGAATCGCATTGTCACGTGACCACCAAGTAGTGATGAGTAGTCAAAAGAGAAGAGATTTCCACAGAAAAACGTAAATATCGAAGATTTAGTTTCAAATTCCAATCTCCTCTCTCTCTTCTCTTTACTATGTTTTTGCTTTGCTCTTTGGCTCGATGCCTTTTTGACAGTCTCGGTAGGAAAAATTATATGTTTTCAGCTAACCAATATACTTTTTTCTTTTAGATTTGGAATTATACCAGTTTATGTCCCGATTATTTATTGGTTTAGGTTATTCATTTCCTAATTACTTAAACTGGAACGCTTTTATTCAAGTTAGTCTAAAACTATTAATAAGGGCATTTACGATCCAATACTTAATTCTTAACGTCCAATTTTCTTCTTTAAAATCATGATAACCATTAGTTGATTAATAAATGTACTATTATGGCTTCTTATTGAGACCAACAAAAATATCTTTAAATATCAAATACGTCATTAATGAAAGTCAATATATGGTACTAAAACAGAAGATGCAATGGCCTTGTTGGTTGTACTTTGTTGTCAACCATGTTTCTGATTCACGCTAGGCACGTGAACTTTTTCTGCCCTCCTTCACATTCTTATGGTTTCTTTCAGGAATCGAAGAGCTTTAACATTATAAATTTGGACAAGAGAAAACTCAAGAATTTCCAACTCGTGAAATAAGAAGATAAGTGTTAGAAATACGGTAAGTATGTATCTTATTCTTAAAGTGTTTCCTTAGACCATCTCCAACCCCAATCCATTTCTTACTTCATAATGGAGTAAAATGTAATTTGGAGTAAGAAATGCTCCAACCCCACACCATTTTCCACTCGATAATAGAGTAAAAGATGGGTTTACTCTATAAATGAAGTAATACTTTTTTTGTTTGTTCATTACTCCATTTTTCACTCCAAAATAGAGTAGGGTTGGAGTGAAATTCAACTCCATTATGGAGTCACTTCAATTTAGAGGAAAAAAATAGAGTTTTACATTGGAGATGCCCTTAATACGAAGATTTCCCAACTTCTTCCTTTGGATTCTTATTTATTTTGTGGTTGATATTGCAGATTATAATATATGTGTTTGAGTGAGAGCCGTATTCCAAATACCATTAGTTTCACAAAGAAGGTGTATATCCTTCTTTATAATAATGCAAGCACATACATTCGAGACAATATCCCAACCCCTATTCTATGGAAAAATCATATATGTTCTCATTGAGATGGAGTATTGCATGCAGACTTCAAGGAAGGAATGAAGGTTTGTTTTGTTTCCCTATTTAAAAACATAGAAACATGATTCATATTGATTCATATTGATGTGTTACACACACAAACACACATGTTTAAGCATATAAACTTTTTCTGTGTCTGATTTTTCTTACACTGTAGGTTAGTATCTCCAAAAGTAAGTCTCTGTTATGCGTTTCATATCAAATCGAGAAAAAAAGTTAGAATAACTTAAGATGATACTATATAATATTTTAAGTCAAAACTTCACAAGTGAACTAATTAATAGATATGTGTGATCAACATATGCAGAGAGACATGTATATGAAGTTCAAATAGAATAACGACCATAGAATAAAACTAACAATTGAAGAAAGGGAATCATTGCTCCCTTCCAAAAGCTCAGGTAGTATATTGTAAAATATACACTCAATTGATTCAAACCGTTGTGAACTTTACTATAATTATACATAACAGAAACCAAAAATAATGACTTTGTTATTTCCCACTTATAGTGTACTTTCAGCTATATAGTATAACAAACTTAGTGTGCTTTCAGCTATATAGTATAACAAACTTCTTTTCGAGACTATGGTTCATGGTTAAATCACAGTTCAAAGATTCACTCCTTAAACCAGAGTATTACATGATAGGTGGCTACCATTAATTGCTTAGAGAAATGGAGTAACACATCATTTTTGCTTTAAGTGGTCATTGTATTTTGTTAACTTGGAGTGAACTCTCTAATTTGATTTCAAATTAAATACTAAAAAGCTCATCGAAACCTCTTGAATAGAACGATTGTACAAAAAGCGGTTTTAAAAGACGCGGTATGTTTGATGTTATTGTCTATTCTCTTTTTCAGTTTTATGCGGAAGAAGGTGCTTTAATATTTTGATTTCCGCTTCTTCCTCCCTTTCTATATATGTTGATGCACATATATCACAATTTTAGTTTTCGAAATTGTGCTATTAGTTCAAGTATAAATTAAAGAACCGTAATTTAATGATTGTTCGTTACTACCCTTATTTTTTGGTTAATGAGAAGTGTTGAGAAGTTAGGTGTCTATTTAGTGGAGAAAGATGACATTCAAGTAGCTTATATCTGCAATGGGTGATATTCATGTTCTCGCTCGACAAGTTTGAAATTACAAGATGATCATGAATCATTTAGAATTGCGTATGTATAGTAACGAAAAAAATAATATTACATTTTAGTATATTTTGATTAAAAATTAATTCTGTATTAAATATAAAAACAAAAAAAGGATAACACCACTAGAAATACAAACAAAAACCATTAATTGATTTTTCAACGCCTAAAAGTTGATTCAACAATTTTTTTTCTCTCCTCTTTCTTTTTTTTTTCCTTTTTTGGTTCAAGGGTTGGGAGTGAAATTGAAATACACCTCAACATTATATTTTTTTGGGAAACACCCTAAAAACTAAATATCAAATATTTTTGGGTTATTCAACAAATTCCCCAACAAAAAAAAAGCTCAAAATAATTATTCACTTAAAGCTGAAATAAAAACTATAAACGATTTTGGATAGAACAAAAAGAAATAATTGATGAAATAAGACAACTAAATATGTTTAAAAAATTATTATATGCTCGAACAACTTCTTTCTTTGGAGAGAGATATGTGTAAGATGACTACAAAAGAAAAATAAAAAATGTGGTTAAAAGTTCATGCTTCTTTATAAAAACGTTAGACTCTCACATCATCACACAAAAACGAAGACAACATATCGTAAGATTTAACAACTAATCAAACATGGAATAGAAGTACCAAACCGACATGTGTTTATTAGATCCGATCTCTTAAAAATCAAATAGGCACTTTATTGTTGAGGATGTGTGTACGCATGTTGAGTGTAATGGCGTTCGAGCATGGGTAAACCTAAGAAGGTAAGTACAAACATCATCCCAACAAACCAAAAATATAAGCATAACTTTTCCTCCACTACTCAATACAACCAATTTTAACAATAGAGCGTAGGGCGCAATAGAAGATACAACGCCTCTGCAGAAAATAAATGTGTCAATCCTTCATTTTACCCTATCGTACACCATCAAAAAATTTAAAATGTTTGAACATATACTTACAACACAAAATGTCTCATACTTCTCAACTAGAAGTCCCAAATTGAGTAAGGCTGTTGCCGGCACCACCTACTACCATTGTAAGTATTAGATTAGAAAGAAAGAAAATTGCATCAAAGATATTAACTAAGAACAAAGTTTACAACAAAATTGAATCGTTCAATACGAAGAAATCACACAACAATACTGAAAAGTCAAACATCGAAATCAGAAATCCGCGCGTAGTGCGAAGATAGTCCTAATACTAATTAAATGGGCTTATATTTGGCTTCTAAGAGGTGCCACATCAGTTCCCCTTCGTTTGCTCCCTCGGACGCCAGTCAGCACATTCCTTCTCATGCTGCCAAAAAAATTCCAAGCATTTGATTTTAAATGGGCCATGAAATAAGCCCCAACACTCTAAAGGCCCGCACTGTTCGAACCCTAACGCCAATTTTGTTACCCTCTTCCTCCTTCAATTCCCGCAACCACCGTCGTATGCTCTCGCTAGCGTAATTGCCAAAGGTCAATAACCACTCTCCTTCATATCTCTCTACCGCTCTCCCTATCGCCATTGTGGACCATTAATTAGTCAGGGACGCTTTAGATGGCCCCTCTTACTCTGCCATTGCTGCTCCATCCCAGGGCTATAAAGACAGCAGTTCCCATGCCCTAAATCCCACCAAATCTGTAGCAATTTCTTGGCAAATCCAATCTCAATGACCTTCAACAAGCTCGCCGCCTCCGACAACTACTACCGTTTCATTTTCGTCGTGGAAGCACTAATCTCAAGTTTGGAAGTCTCTTAATGGAAGAGCTTCAAGCTTCTCCTCCTCGATTCAGAGGTACGCGTTTCCACAGCCTGTTAGTCTTGGTTATTTTATGAGTTTCCAGCTAAATTCCATCGGAATGATTCCGTGAACTGAAGTGTGCTTTATAATTTCTATACATTGATATGTTTTCTACAAATGGTTATCAACAGGACTATTGAACATGACACGGACATCTGGAAGTCTCGTGTTGGTTTGTGCTTTCTATGTTTAAGGATTTTTAGGTGTTATTCAAAGGGTAAAGCACTTGCAACATATATAAATTTTGAATCATTTTGTGATTTCATGATGTATGATGATATTATGGAATGCGTGTCTTGGTGTAGGAAAAATGGTAGAGAGAGAAGCGAGTGAGCTGAGAGGAAAATGAGGAAGAGACTCAGTGAATCCCTGATCATTATGGGGTTGATGTCCTGCTTTGACTTGCTCACGTGCTCAAAGATGAGGTGATTTTTAAGCTACCTCTTATGTAGCTTCTATTCTCTTTACAGTCTTGTGTTAGGACATGTACTAAAACAAGAAGAAAAGCTGAATAAAACATACTCAATCTCGACTTTTTGTGTTGCACAGTTTAGTACAACATCAGCATGCACAACATCTCACATCTACAGAATTGGGCATCAGAAAAATCAAATCCAAGGTCTTTTGTGGGGTTGTCAGAGAAGTTTACTCATGTATGAGAAGAGGTGTATCTCTGGTGTAGGTATCTTGAGTCGCAAACATATAACGGTACTGTAACACCCTCCGCATCTCACTTTCAACTTCCTAAGTCTCTTCCTAGATACTGCCTTCCTTCCAACTGACTTTAACCATATGCACTTCCTTCCCTTGTATTGCCTTTACCTCTCTTACCAGTATTTCTACCGGTTGACTCTGAAATGAGAAGTTCTTTTGTAGATTCGGCAGCAAGGTAGGAAAAATAAGCTCGGGTTCTCTGATAACCTTCCTCAATACTAAGATATGGAAGATGTCGTGAAAATCTTTCCAACTCTTGCGACAGGGCTAACTTGTATGCAATCGTGCCTATCCTCTCAACAATGGGGTATGACCCCAAAAATCTTGGTCTTAGATTCTTTTGACCCTTTCCTTGCTCCCTTCCTTTGAAGTTTCTCATTTTCAGAAATATCAGATCTCCTACTACGAACCCAGATCCCTTCTGCAATTGTCTGCATAACTATTTTGTCGATCATGAACTTCTTTCAGTCGTTGCTTGAGCATTTCTAGTTGCTGCTCGGTTTCCTTAATGATTCTCGGTGCTACGTCTCGAGTCTCCCCCACTTCGGACTAACACAAAGGCGTTCTGTATGGTCTCCCGTAGAGGGCTTCATAGGGTGGCATCCTTATGTTGGCATGGTAGCTGTTGTTGTAGGCGAACTCTACTAGCGGCAAGTGCTTAAACCAGCTCCCTCCCCAATCAAGTATGCACACCCTCAGCATGTCTTTCAGCGTCTGAAATTTCCTCTCCAACTGTCCGTCTGTCTGAGAGTGATAGGCAGGACGGAGGCTGACCTTGGTCTCCATAGCCTTTTTAAATGCTTGCCAGAACATTGAGGTGAACTTAACGTCTCTGTCGGACACGATACTGACTGGAACCCCATGTAGAATGACTATTTCATTGATGTACTTTTGTGCTAATTTTTTGGCTCAGTCTATTTTCCTTATTGGCAGAAAGTGAGCGCTCTTCGTAAGTCGGTCAACTATTACCCAAATAGCATTCATACCTGCTATAGTAGCTGACAGTCCTGTGACGAAGCCTATAGTCACCATGTCCCATTTCCATTTCCATTTCCTCAACGTTCTGCTTTTACCAGCTAACATGTCTGACACTGCGAAACCCATGTGACGACATCCCTCTTCATACCACCCCAATGATAGAATCTTTTCATGTACTTGTACATCTTTTGAGCAGTGAGCTTGCTGCAGGATTTTCTTTCTTAACTCGAGATCCTTCGACATGCAAACTCTATCCCTGAACATAACCGTCCTATTGGTCGTCACGCGGTACCCTACAACCTACTTCTAGACAATGTCCTTGAGTGATTCATCCTTATCTTGAGCTTGGCGGATTCTCCATAATAGATCGGCCTGGTCTACTGCTTCTAATCCGGTCATCCCATCTTCTACCGTAGTAGCACACAACTTGATACTTGCTACCATTTCCACCAATTTTTGAGCCTCCTTTGACTCTGCCAAATCTATCCTTCTGCTGCTTAGGGCGTCGGCTACCTGGTTGTCTTTTCCATGGTGGTAGGTTATCTCTAAGTCGTAATATGCCAATAGTTTAATCCAACTGCGTTGTCTCAGGTTCATGTCCGGCTAGGTGAAGATGTACTTCAAAATCTTGTGGTCTATGAAAATCTGAACCTTTTCGCCATACAAGTACACTCTCCAGATCTTTAGGGCAAAGACTATTGAAGCCAATTCTATGTCGTGTGTTGGGTAATTCATCTCGTGAGGTCTCAACTGGCGCGAAGCGTAGGCGATCACATTTTCGGACTACATGAGGACACAACCCAAACCTAATCCTGAAGCATCGATGTAGACCTGATACGGATTTCTCACCTTTGGTAGCGTTAGCACTGGTGTCTAAGTCAAGTGTTCCTTTAACTCCTTGAATCTCTTGGTACAGTCCTCTGTCTATTCAAATTAACTCCCTTTCCCATAAGGCGAGTCATCGGCTTAGCCAGGCTAGCGAATCCTTGGAAAAACTTGCGATAGTAGCCTGCCAGACCTAAGAAACTACGGACTTCGGTGGCGCTGGTAGGCGTCAGCCAACTGGTGATAGCTACGATCTTTTCGGGGTCCACTGCGACTTTAGATCCTGAGACTACATGCCCTAGGAATCCTATTTCCCTTTTTCAGAAGCTACACTTGTTGAGCTTGGCATACAACTTCTTCTCCCTTAACGTTTTGAGCACTATCCTTAAGTATTGGGCATGCTCTTTATTAGACTTAGAATACACCAGGATGTCATCGATGAAGACTATTACGCACTTGCCCAAATACTTACGGAAGATGTCGTTTATCAACTTCATGAAGGTGGCTGGTGCATTCGTCAACCCAAATGGCATTACTACAAACTCATAATGCCCGTACCGAGTACGAAAGGTTGTCTTTCGTACATCTCCCTCCGCGATTTGATTTTGGTGGTAACCTGATGCCATATCGATCTTGGAGAACCAAGAGGCTCCTTGTAGCTGGTCCAACAGCTCGTCTATCCTCAGCAGCGGGTACTTGTTCTTGACGGTGACTTTGTTCAAACCTCTGTAGTCGATACATAATCGAAAGGTGCCATATTTCTTTTTCACAAACAAAATAGGTGCTCCCCATGGCGAACTGCTAGGGCGGACGAATCCTTTCTCGATCAAATCTTCTAACTGCTTCTTCAGCATAGCCATCTCGGCGAGCGCTAAGCGGTACGGTGCCCGAGACACAGGGGCTGTCCCTGGCTCCAACTCAGTAGTGAAAGTGTCTCCTCTTTCTGGGGGCGGTCCCTTCAGCGGTTCGAATACATCCTCATAGAGAGCGACAATCGGAATTTCCTTGATCTCCACCGGTTCACCTTCCTTAGTGACAGAGATTGTTGCTATGAAAGTTTCGTTCCCTTTCTTTATGAGCTCTTCTGCACACAGCATAGTGATGATTGGTACCTCAGAGTTTGTCCTAACTCCTTGGAAAATTGTCTCCCCTTTGTCTCCACGGATCTTCACTCTTGCCTGGCGGCAGTCTAAGTCCGCTCCATGGCGATCAAGCCAATCCATTCCTACGATCACGTCATAATGGCCCATCTCCATCTCCCTCAGATTGCTGGCGAACACCTTCCTTCCTATGGCGATTGGGACTTTGATATATACTCCGGTGCCTCCCATCTTCTCCTTGCCCACCGTTTCAATCCTTTGGTTCTTAGGGACAAACTGGCCGTGGAAGTCCCATCTTTTGACTAGTTGCGATCTCAAGAAGCTGTTTGTAGCTCCAGAATCGAACATGGTACAGGCGACTTCTCCTCCCACCATTACCGTTCCTACAAGAGGGCGATCCTAGTCATTCTACGGACTTGACTCTCTATTCTTGACTGCGGCCTTAGGTTCCTCTACTTCTTCTCTCACTTCTACAGCAAAGAGTCGAGGTGCTAGAGTTTCCTGGCAAGGCAGCAGCGATGGCGGTGGAGGCAGATTCCCTGGTTTGAGACACTGTCTTGTTAGGTGTCCTAACCTTCCACAATGGTAACACCTCACGTTCTCATATTGGTTGCCCTCTGGCGGGTAAGCTCTTAACGGGTTGACTCTTGGCGGATTCGGTCTGGGTGGATTCACTCTAGGTGGTTTCATCCCTCCCCTTGGCTTTTTTGGGCACATGGCCTGCTTATAGCCGTAACAATTGCAAAGGAAACAACGATTATGAAAGTTTGCTGGAACATTCGCCTGTCCAAAGGCACGGGTAAAATCCCTCTAACGGCCATCAGGGGCGGTGTCAACTCTGGATGATTTGGTCTGTTCCATTCTTTCTCTTCCTTCAACCCCTTTTCTTGATCAACTGCCTTCTCTACCAACTCATCCAGGAATACATAGCGCACCAACTTGTAGTGGTTTCAGAGCTCTATGTTCAGACCATTCAAAAATCTCCTAATCAGCTCTTTCTCTTCCAGATAACGGCCAGAAAACGTCGAAGACGATTGAACTCTTCCTCATACTGGCAAAAAGTCAGCTTGCCTTGCTGGATTGTCAGAAATTGGTGCTTCATGCTTTTGCCTCACGGGGGAAATACTTCCTGATATATCTCGGTTTTTACTAACTTCTAATGGTATTTTTGGTTTGTTTTTGAGACTTTTTGGAGTCTTTTGGTGTTCTTTTGTGTTTTTACAGGTTTTAGGGTGCTTTAGAGAGAAATGAAGCAATTTGGACAAAAAGAAACTTATGAAGATGCAGAATTATGCTGATGGATCAGAAGTTTGGCCTTATGTGAAAAGGTTCTCACCGTTGGATCGAGCTGAAATTTTGACACAAGATAGCCACGTGAGTTAGCTTTCATATGGAGGTGGTTTGAAGACAATCCAACGGTTCGATCAAAAGTTATGGCCATTTTCGTAATCACATGCTGTCCAGTTTCGAAAATTTCCCTTTTTGCCCAAGAATTTCCAGATTTTGTAGAAAAGGATGAAAATTAGGTTATTAGACTTGATTTTTCACAGACTTTTGAGTTTTTACTT